>CM008343.1:3736923-3747128 GCA_002525835.2 Ipomoea batatas | reverse complement strand
GCACTAGGCGCTAGTCGGGCGGTAGACTAGTGTCTACGCGGTGACCTATAAAAACAAAAAAAATTAGTGCATGTTTGTGGGTGTATGCCATTTTTATATATATATATATATATATATATTATCTCTTACTTCTCTTATTTATATAAATAAATAAATATAAATATAATAAAAAATTAACAAGGCCGACTAGGCCGAGTTAGGCGCTAGGCGGCCGACAACCTAGTGGCCGCCTAGGGAGCAATTCGCCTCAGCCTAGGGGCGCCTAGCGCCTAAGGCTATTTTTGCAACAGTGCCCCCACCCAATCAAGGTTATGAGAAAGTACTTACTCGAACGGGGGCTCAACTTCAATAGCGAGAGTTAGATGCAAGGAAAACCCAGTCGTTGCATCATGCCCGCTATCATCACCAATGGTATGAGCCGAGTGAGGGTAACCTCTTGGAATATATAAAACATCACCTTCTTTCAGCAAAATTTCTTTGCACCCATCCGTTGTATACCTTTCAGATTCCAACTGATGCCTCGTCTCGAGAGATTCATACAAGCGAGGTAAATGATGACTAGGCGAGGGGAAAATATTCCACTTTTTGGCCCCGAGGAGTTGGCAGATAAAGACACAGTGGTCATCACTGTGGCGAGCCAACCCTTGACAACCCGGAGGTGTCAAGTACAAGTTCACTCCTATCGAGGGTTGACCAAATATAGATGCGATATCATCTGCAACCGACGCAATGCTTGCAAATCGAAATCCCATCCCACGTAGAGCAATAGTATACCCCTCCTTGTATGCTTGCTCGCACTTCAAAATATCGGTACTGCTGAGGACATGACGGTTCTCGGAGTTTCCAGAGCCTGGTTGCGTCCGGAAATAGTGTAACTCGAGCTCTGAACTATCTGTTTTGACAACCCGAATATCCTCTCGGTAAACAATAGGACCGCCTAAATCATTACTTACCTCTTTTAGGAAATGAAGAATGTCGTGTTCTTCGGAAGAAATAGGTGGACAACAGATAAGTCCTCTTAGCATTGGAGATAGAAAGGAACACACGGATTCCCTTAATCTGCAGGATTCTATGAAAGAACCGAACATATTTTCCAGCTTAGATGAAGCCATTTCAGAGCTTCTTACTAGCACAGGTGACGATTCCCAATTCCTCAACATAAAATTCTCCAAACTCATACCTTCTGCACCGAAAATTCTTTTACCAACCTCAATCACATCCGAAGGTCCTCTGCAAGGATTAATATCAACGGAGAGCCTGAAAACGCTCTCGGCCAGATTGTTCGTCCGGACATTGTTCGTCCGGACATTGTTCAGGTAAGAAAATCCTTCCTCAGTGCATTTCCCAAAATTACCGTAAAGCATCTGTTTATGCACTTCTTCCCACAACTTTTTCAAATGTAACAGTAAACGCCTAGAGAGCATTGTTGGGATCTTCTGCAGCTGTTCGATTGTGCACGAGTTAACGAGAATTATGACAGCATGTACAAGCAATGTTGATAATTCATCTTCCTTGAATACAATCCTGGGCCATGTTTCGGTGTCCTTTCCATCTACAAGCAGAGCCACGATAGAAGCAGATGATTTAGGGGCCTGAAAGCAACGAACACTAACAAAGGATAAAAACAATCATTACTTAAAGATTAAAATGGTTTTGAAGGAAAAAAAGACGAGAAGACCAATTAGACCTAAAATGGGTTGTGATAGTAAAAGTCTTATATATATAAATTCACTTTACTCCATATTAGGGGAAAAAAGATGAATGAAATTGGTACTCACATTAGGTTCTCAATAGCAAACAGGTCCACAAGCTGTTTTCGTCCAATGGAGGTGGTTGAAAGATCAAGAACAGAATTACAAGCGGCAATTGATCTTATACTATTAGAACTTCTTAACAAAGTAATCAAACCCTTCACGATCTGCCCTTCAGAAGCAATCTTTTCATTCATCTCAAAGGATATCAATGACAATGCTCCAACAATCTCGGCACTTTTACATGCGATTTCATCACTTCTTTGGTTAAAAAACATATGAATTCTTATTGCATTAGTAAAGCAGCAGTAACACAAAATTATCAAAGAAGAGTGCAGGTAAAAACGCGAAATACCCATCCACACTAAACACTACAACTAAACTTAGCATTACTTTAAAGATAAATTTTTTGTTCATACTGCAATGGTATCTGCACACCGAAGGTGAAACTAATCCAGCCGAGTCTCGGTCAGCTCATTCGAGAGTCCAAGAATGTTGTTGATTAACAGCTCACACCCTAGGTTCAAACCCTTAACCACATGCTTAAGCGACCAAGCCCCTTCCCCTCGAGCCAACACCATTCAAAATAATTTCTTTTTTCAAATGAGCAATTCTACATAGACTCTCAAATCATACTCCCATTTTCTACTACCTATGACATGGTATGCCTTGATTGCTTAATTTAGTAGGGGGTCAAGATGTTTATACATTCCTTTTTTTTTCTTCCTTGAATCAAATTTGAACGGGAGTAAAACTTGGGAGTAGGTTTTTGGGAGTCCATTAAGTATTTTTCTTTTCGAATATCTAAGCTAGATGTCTAGGCAATACAAATCACCTAGATATATAGTTGATTTCTGAGAAATGAGAATAAACAATACTAGTTCCAACACCAAATCAACAAAAGATCACTGTTAAAACTAAATTTAAAAAAAAAATGAAATTTTGTTAATCTTACCTGGAACTGAGAAGGGCAGGAAGCAAGGAGAGGAAAGGTGTGGAGAGGGTTTGGGGAAGAGAGCGATGCAATCTGTTTAAGCAGCGTAGAATGAGAACCGCATCTTCACCTTCGGAGTTACCGTTTCTGGAAATAACTGCCAGGATTATAGCGAAGAGGGTGGTGCCGGAATCTGGGTGCCGCCGCTTCTTCAGCCGCCGGCGCTTTTTTTCTACCTTAGTTTTCATCTGGGCAGCCGGTAACGGCAAACGGAAAAATACAAGTTAAACATATAAATATATATATATATATATATTTGCAATTTTTAAAAAATATATAAATGTTAATACGGAATTACGGAGTAATTTATTAATTTATTTTTTTGAAGGATTATTAATTTATTTTAAAAAATTGTATTTTGTACTAAACAAAAATTGTATTTTTGAATTCTTTAAATTATACTGCTAAAAAACTGACTTTGAGAAGTTCTGTAAAATTTTCAAAAGTTTTTGGAAGGAACGAGCACGAAAATGTCCCCTCCTATATTTGTTATTGAAAAAGAGAGAATAAATTGTAACACTTTAAATTGATGATGAAAAATCGTAAGGTTGAAAGTGTAACACTTGAATGATTATAGATTTTGATACCTATATAGTTTGGTGATTAAATTTAGTATCGACTTCTTAAAAGTTATAAAAAATATTTCTTAGTAATTAAAAAAATATAGTCTTGTTGTCTAATGGTATACACTAAGTAAACGTTACTTCTGTATAATAGTCTATGAAACTGCATTAAAAGATTTTATATGACAAACTCAATTGAAAAGGTACAAAAATTTATTTTTTTAGTAATGAGAAAAACATGCAATCACAATCTCAAGTGCATGTATTGAATAAATCATTTTTTTTTTAATGTAATTGGTAGAGTAGCCCTTAACGCCTAGGCGGCTAAGTAAAATTAAAAAAACAGTGCATGTATTAATTCAAACGAATTTGGCCTTTTGTTGCCAACTCGATCGAGCCTAACCGGCCGCTTATAAAATAATTCACCTTGATTTAAGGGCACGTAGCGCCTAAACGGCTACCGCCTAAGCTGATTTTTGCAAGTATAATTGAAAGGTAAATAACATGTTTGACCGAAAGGGTAAAAAAATGTTTTTTTTTTTTAATACCTGGGGGCTGGATAGTGGATAGCAATAAAAGAAAAAGGAAAAAAAGATTGTGGCCTTGAAGCGTCAAATTGGAAAGCAGCCATTATCCAAAGCTTCATTGCAGCAAAGCAAAGGAATGACGATGGCGATGGCGATGGTGTCTTCTTCACCCTCAGCCTTACACTGTTCTCTGGCATTCAATTTCTCTTCTCGAACCCCACCACTCTCCGCCTCTCGACTCTCCATCACTCCTTCACTCTCCACAAAGAAACCGGCTCTCAACCTCAGCTCTTCACACAGCATCTCAACCTCCGCGCCGCTGGTTCTCAGCCGCGTTCCCTCCCCGGCGCAAAAATCCCCACAGACATTCACCGTAGTGTGCGCGAAGGGCTATAAGATGAAGACGCATAAGGTAATTCATTGGAATTTTAAACCTCAATTGAAGTGCAGAGCGGAATCGGTGTTTGAATTTTAGGGTTTCTTTTGAATTTGCAGGCGTCGGCGAAGCGGTTTCGGGTGTCGGGGAGTGGGAAGATAATGAGGAGGAGAGCCGGGAAGCAGCATTTGCTTAGGAAGAAGAATACCAAACGGAGATTAAGACTCTCCAAG
Organism: Ipomoea batatas; assembly: GCA_002525835.2. Taxonomy (NCBI): domain Eukaryota; kingdom Viridiplantae; phylum Streptophyta; class Magnoliopsida; order Solanales; family Convolvulaceae; genus Ipomoea; species Ipomoea batatas. The sequence continues at coordinate 3,742,684 of CM008343.1, read as the reverse complement.
ATGGTTGCCCTCTCTCTCTCTCTCTCTTCTTAACCTATTTTTTGCTGCAAAATTATTGAATTTATTGGTTTGGTTTTTCCCATCTATGATATTGAGTTGAAACTACATTTAGGTTGAGTTGAACCCAGGTTGAAATCAATCTATGCTTATGAGTAGAACTGTATAGCTAGTTAGCTCTTTGGAGTAGAAATTAGGAGGTTTAGGGTAAAGAGATTTGTTTTCTACAGCCAAAACATAAGATTACAATGTTACAAGTTTGACTCCCAAAGGGAGCAACCTATTGGCCTTCCTGGTTTGACGTGGTTAGGGCAACTTAGGTTGGTTTATTTCCTTGTTGTCATTTGCCGGCTAAGGTGGGGTTAATCTCGTGTACACCCTCAAGTAGTGGTTGCGGGTTTTCCTTATCACTCAAAATACATAATAAGAGCACTTAAAATGATATTTGAAGTTTCATTGTAGCATAAGCCGTCTGGATCATATGTTGATTGAGGTAACAGAAGGGGCATAAAAGATGTTTTGGGTTAAAAGTGTTCTCCTTTTTTGGATAAGGGAAAGCGGGATGCCAGGACATCATAGTAGCTTTACCCATACACTAGCAAAAACAAAAAATTTTCCCAATTTGAATTCCTACGCCGCCAATAGTTTTCTCTGTAGTAAATGTTGCTACAATAGGTTCATCCATATACTACTAGCAGAATGGAAGAAAAAGATTTTCCGTTTCTGAACGCCTAGGGGAGGCGGGAATGCAGGATGACGCTGAAAGATTATTCATCTTTTTAGCTATGGAGTCTTTCAACTATAGAAAAATGTTAAACAATGAAAATTGACAATTTCTCTACATGGTAATTTGAGTTTGTTTCTTTAATAGTTATTTGCTATCTTTTTTCGCATTGTGTTTTAATTAGTTTTATGCCATCTTTCTTGATCATGTTAATTTCTAGGTGCTTAGTAGTCACTATGTTTTCCTTGTAACATTGTAGCGTTTTTCTCACAACATTCTGCTATGGTACATAGGTACAAGTAAGCCGCACAGACTACAACAATGTGATTGGTGCATTGCCTTATCTGAAGGTGAATCGAGACAATTAGAGTGCAAAAAGCGGGATGTGTAGTGCTTGAGTTCCTTTGTACCCCCTTTTGCAGTAAATGGATGAACACTTCTCCATTCAATTTTTTCTTCAACTTTGCTAGAAATTCTTGTATTATTATATTCTAACCCTTCAAAATGTGTTAAAAGCACAAGATTCTGGTTGTAATATCCAAGTTGTGTTCTTCTTACATATAGTTTCAAAAAAAGGCTAAAGTTGGTCCGACAGTTAATTTAGTAATCACAAGGTTCTAAATTTGAGTTGTTTATTAGTTTTCTTGGTTTAAGCCGGCCAGTACAAGGCGGGCTACAGAGATTTTGTATCCAAAGATGCAGTTTCCTATGAGAATAAGCTTGAAATTCATTCATTCTATAATAGGTTCAAAGATGCAAAATACTTGGCAGATAAAACATGGCATACCTTCAATGAATCACACTATAGGCTGGAATCTTGTCAACACCAGCATCCACCATTGCTTTTCGCAGGGCTGCAGCATGATCCCATCTCTCTGCCCCTGCATAAATGCTCGACAACAACACGTATCGTCCACAATGATGTGGCTGCAAGTTCAGTAGGCGTTGCCCGACTTCATTTCCCAGCTCAATCTCTCCATGGACTCTGCAGGCTCCTAAAAGCGCCCCCAGGACAGAGTCATCGGCTTCAAAAGGCATCCTCCCTACAAACTCATATGCCTCCCTTACCAGCCCCGCTCTCCCTAAGAGATCCACAATGCAACCATAGTGTTCCATCTTTGGCACAATCTTAAATTCTCGTGACATTGCTTCAAATGCTTCCAAACCCGGCTCCACAAGCTTGGCATGTGCACACGCAGAAAGAACCGCGACAAAGGTTACCTGGTTTGGTTTCAGCCCGACTGCTTTCATCATCTGGAATAAAGCTAATGCTTGTTTCTCCCTACCATTCATAGCCAATGCAGAGATCATAGCATTCCAAGTGCACACTTTTTTGACCGGCATTGCGTCGAATACCTTGGTTGCATAGTCCAAACAACCCATCCTCCCATAGAATGTTATCAAAGCTGTCGCCATGAAATCACTCAACTCCACATTCTTCACCATATAGCCATGGATTTGCTTCCCTTGATACAATGCTGCAGCAGAATCTAAGCTGGCACAAGATGATAGAATGCTTACAAAAGTGGCTTCATTGGGTTTCAATAAGCCCACAGTTACATCCTCATGCGCCATCATTTTCTTGAAAAGCTTCACTGCTTCTTGAAAGCCCTGGTTCCTAGCATACCCATTGATCATACTCGTCCAAGAATATATATCCCTTTGGGGCATAATAGAGAACATGGAAACAGCCAGACCCATATTCCCATTCTTCCCGCAAGCATCAAGCATAGCATTATACGCCACAACGCACGGTTCAGACACTTCATCAAACACCTTGTGTGCATTCCCTAGCTCACCTACCTGCGAATACAGTCCGAGAAACGAGGTCAGACATTTCATCACACACCTTGCGTGCACTGCCTAGCTCACCCACCTGCGAGTACAATCCTAGAAACGATGTTTGCACAAACGGATCAGCTGACGCCCCGCGCTTGAGGGCTTGGGCGTGGAGGGGTCTGCCGAGAAGGGAAGCGCAGTGGAGCGGGAGAGAAGAGAGGGCTTTGATGAGCGAAGGGAATGTGTGGCTGTTGGGTGGCGCTTCATCGGCAAGCATGTGAATGAAGAGGAGAAGGCTGGTGGTGGGCTGCGCAAAGGCTAGATATGCACGGATGAGAGTGTTGTAGAGGAGGGTGTTGGCCCATTCCGCCGTGCAGCGGAGGTAGGCGGCGGTGGTGAGGTGCGAGTGGATTTGCTTCACTTGCTTCGGCTGTTTGAGGAATCGCTGCAGAAGTTGAAGCAATTGTAATGGTGATCTTTGCATGCCAACTCTTTTTTAGCTGAATTTCAATGTCATAGATAAATATATAGGTCCATGTCTTAACAGCTAGTGTAGTATCATTAGTTATGCAAAAAAGCACATGTTAAGAAATACACAACTAAAAAATGTACCAATGCATAGTAATGGGCATCCGCGAAGCACCGAAATGGATTAGAGACCTCGGCATCGACAACCTCCAGCTAGAGAGCGATTGCCAGCAAGCCATTATTGGCATTTTTCACTCTTATGATTCTGTCTCATATTTTGATATTCTCCTTGATGATGTTAGATACATAGCTTATAGTTTCGTTAACTTAAACTTTTTGTTTGCTAAACGGTCTGCGAACAGGGTTGCCCATAATTTTTTGTTTGCTAAACGGTCTGCGAACAGGGTTGCCCATTGTTTAGCCCGGGAATCCCGGGAATCCTTGTCTATGTCTGATCGTACTGACTGTTTTACTCATCCATTGTTTAGCCCTGACTGTTTTACTCATCCATTGTTTAGCCCGGGAATCCCGGGAATCCTTGTCTATGTCTGATCGTACTGACTGTTTTACTCATCCTTTTCCTTCCATTGCTCACGTTTTGAGCTTGGATTCTACTTAATGATATTACGTCTTTGATTTCAAAAAAAAAAAAAAAGTACCAATGCATCAAAAAATTGTATCATTAGGTGTGATGAGCAATGATGCATTTTGCGGTGCATTTATGCATTTATTTGTGTGGTTGTACCGCACGTTTAGACATGATCGCAGGACATCTTCTTCGACTAGGCCTGGTCATTCATAGCACGCGTTCTTTTGTTTTTTGTTCTAATGTCTTAACCCATTCATACTGCGGCCTATTCACATGCTAACACAGTGTACTGGGACTTTGTCCCCTGGCACTCTGGCAGTAATTTACCTTCGGTTTTGCATTCAAAAAATTATGCAAATTATAAATCTAAACCATAAATATTAAACATTAAGCAGTAAAAAATAAACCACTAAACCAAACAAAACAAAAAACCCAATCATAAATTCTTTTGTATTTTGTAAGACTTGAGATTGATTCTTTTATACACACACTCCTACCCCCAAATGAGAACGTGTGGTCCACTCGGGATTGTCCATTTGACTTGATCTAAAAGATTGGATTTTTTTCTACTATTAAATGTTTGTTTTTATTTAATGTACCATGGGCATTAAAATAATTTTTTTTCAATTTTCTTATGCTTGGTAAGGATGGATTCTCTATATATATAATTCTAAGACGATGTCATCAGTACTATAGACTTTTCTTATATAAAGATTATTTGTTATAGCTGAAATAGACGAATAACTAAAAGCACAATCAACTTGTAATCGAAACTTAAAGAATTCAAGCCGAAGAATAAACTATTCTAATTCTCATTCAAAATTTTGAATCTTTTCACAACGAGGTAGGGGGGGAATTATTTTAAAAATAATGTTATAAATTTGTTGAAACTGAATAGCTAGCTAGCTAAGAATAGAAGAATTTCAAGTCAAGTAACTGGCACAAAACACGCAAGGAGGATCAGTACACTGTTCATCAGGTATGGTGTTAACAAAACATCTAACGTGGAAAGAATGGCCGCATTGCAATACAGCAACTTCTGGGTAATTCAAAGGGTCAGACTCCATATCGTCGTAATATTCAGATTCATAGTCGTCTGATGGCATGTAGGAGAGATCTTCTTCACATAGAGCACATGTAAATCCAATGTTTTCGCGTGTTCTGTTGAAACCTGCAATAGAGAGACTTCATTGTTGGCTGCAGCAGTATAACAGTTGATGGATGCAGAATCGTATGTGGAACAGAGTTGTATTGTCAAGATTTGAGGGAAAATTGTTTTAAATGCCATGCTATTATGGCTGGAACAATGACTATATATGCACCTAAGCAACAATTGGAGGTGGGAATTAATTGTAGAGCGAGAGTTATTAGAATTTAGAACTTACCATCCCATTTGATATGGTGGACTGGCTCATCATTGAGAACTGAGAAGCTGCTGCTTGTCGATGAAGAAGGCATGTTACTACTGCTTGCGTGTGGTCTAGACTGACTAACAGATGTTTGCGTTTTTCTCTTTCTTATAAACGAAAGAGGGGTTGAAGTTTCAGGCGCTGCAGAGCTTTTCTTACATCTTGTGGATGTTTCAGCAGTCTGAGAGCCTGAAGTTCTGGTTTTTACGGTTCCCTGCTGGACAGCTGACGTCTTATGGTTATGGACACTGCTTCTTCTAGACACGGGTGACAAAGTAACTCCTCCTGTGGATTGTTCGGGTTGAGAGGTTTGGGTATCTACGATTTCCTCTTTAAGGGATGGAGTCTTCCCAGCTACTGTCTTAGTAGCAGGAAGGGCTGAACTAGTTTTCTCTTGGCTTCTATTAGCTGGTTGTTCATGAGCTTTCCTGGACAAAGGAGTCTTGTTTTGTTGAGCATGAAGCTGTCCTGATAGCACCAATGAAAATGAGTGTAAGCAACATTAGAATTTAGAAAAGTTTCAGAAGGCACAAAACCGAAAAAGCTTTTCATTCTACAAATTTGAATTGATAGGATTTGCCAGTTTTTAACACAATTTAAAGATAACAAATACATGCATTGACATAGAACAGTATGTACTCCATAACTATTTCCTGGAAAGATTATATCTCCATTCGAACTACAGGACTGCAATATATAGCCACTACTCCCACACACAGCAGGATGTATCGGCATACACATAAAAGAAAATAACAACAAAAATTAACAGAGAAGAAACAAATTAACAAATTAACA
>CM008343.1:3709790-3726427 GCA_002525835.2 Ipomoea batatas | reverse complement strand
ATAGATACAAAATTTAGACCTAATCCCAAGTAATTCTGTTTCTGTTTCGATTGTGGATGTATCTGTGTTTGTGAGCATATGCATTTGGGTTCTGTTTTTGCGTTTTGTGGACCGGTTTAGTTTTTTTATTGCAGATTTTTGCGGCGGGGATTGATTGATTCGTTGCGTTTGGGTTTTGTGAGAATTGGGGGTTTGTCGGCGTCGGTAAAGTTGCGATTTTTCAGACGAACTATTCTCGGAGGTCGTTGAAAAATCTGAGCTTTGCTGGTGGGTCGGGTCGGGTGAAATTGGGTGTTTTAAGGTGGGAGTGGAGGTGGGTTTTGGACTTTTGGGAGTCTTATAAGAGGGGGATTGTGAAATTGGGATTTTGTTGAAGGGGTTTTGGAGGGTTTGAATATGGGGTTTTAAGACTGGTTTGAAGTTGGGGGATTGTATTGAACTATTGATAAGATCTTTCTTGGATTTGCTGAGATTTGGGTTGTTGCTTTGGATCATTTGAGGGGTGGGTATGTTTTGATATGCATAAAGTTTCTGTTTTTTTCACTTTTGCTGGTTGATTTTGTGGATTAGGGCTGGAAATCGTGCCGTGGCAAGAGTTTAAGGTGGTTTGATATTGGTTTATTTGGTGAGGAGTTGTGGAATTGGGGGAGAAGATGAGTTCAAATGTGTTGTCTGGTGCAGTCCAAAATGGGAAGCTTTTAGTTCACATTGCCGAGAATGGGCAATCATTTGAACTCAGTTGCAATGGATATACGCTCGTTGAAAACGTGCAGCAATTCCTTGAATCGGCGAGTGGGATTCCGTCGAATGATCATCTTCTCTTGTGCCAGGATGTGAAACTCGAGCCTCGGTGCCCCCTCTCTACGTACAAGCTCCCATCGGATGATCAAGAAGTGTTCTTGTTTAATAAAGCAAGAATGCGGAGTAATGCACCACCTCCTGCCCCCGAGCAAGTTGAGAAAATCGATATCCCGATCCTCCGTTGCCCACCTCTGCTCACGATCCCCACCCGTTGGATGATGCTTCGGATCCTGCCCTAAAAGCCTTGCCTTCGTACGAGAGGCAGTTCAGGTACCACTTCCACTGTGGAAATGCCATTTACACGCTTTCACAAGTGAAAATTGAGGCCTGTGAGAGGCTTTTAAAAGCTCAAAAGGTGCAGGGGAGAGCTATGGAGATTGCTAGGGGAAATCTGGATCATTTCTATGGGATGATACAGCAAAACTATGGTGAATTTTTAAAATGCTACTCGCAGCAGCATCGGAGCCACTCTAATCTGATAGCAAATTTCGGGAGGGATATAGAAAGGTTGAGATCTTGCAAACTCCATCCATCCTTAGAAACTGGCAACCGGAAATGCTTGCTGGACTTTGTGAAGGAAGAGAACTTGCATAAGTTGGTAGAGGATTGTAACAGTTCCCACCTGCAGTTTGATAATAAGGTTTCAGAATTTAAGCAGGAATTCGGAGAGCTAGAACACCATGCCAAGCAATTATTTTCGAGTAAGGCTTCTGATATTATCAGGGATCTGGAACACACCATCCGAGACCATCAGAAGTATCTCAGTGAGCAAAAGAGCATAATGCAGGCTTTGAGGTTCTTTCCTTTCTCCCTCTCTGTGTAGTAGTGGTGTTATTTTCCTTTTATTTAGCCCCCGCTCTCATTTGATATACTTTTGGAATCTTGCATACCCAATTACTCTTGATGCAATAAACTCATTCTTACCTCTCGAGAATATATGATATTGATTACCAATCGAACAGGGTGTAGCATAGAGCCACAATACGCTAACAAATTAAAATAGTGAGATGCAACATGATTATCTCATTCATTAATAGATACAATTATTAAATACTAAGAGCTTTCTGTCAGTGTATATTCTCCCATTCTCTTTTAGATGCACCTTTTTAGAAAAAGTATAAATATGCTTGCACTTCGCAGTGCACGGTTCTATGATAGATTACCAATACATGTTTTATGGTGGTTGTTAAAGAAGAAGGTTTACCTCCTATTTACATTAGAGTTAAAGATACCTATGATAGTTACTAGTGTTAGACCAATAGGAATAAAAAGAGGCACTTTTCCGCTTACTATCTTTGATTTACATTAAGGCTCTAACACTTAAACCTTTTCTTTTTACTTTAGTGATGGATGAGTTGTAGACATATGCTAGGTTCTTTTCCATAGTTTAACCCAGAGATGAGGGGCTCAAAGTGTGGTGAAGAAATATTTTACTTCAGTGTATGCTGCAAATTCGGCATAACATACTGGTGTGGGTGGAGTTGAATTTGATGCAATGGATGCTGAAAATTCTATGCACTTGTAAATTTTTAATACCTTGGGTCTACTTTTCATAGGGAAACATTGATAATTATGCAAATCAGAAATACGGTGAATTGGGTTAAGTGGAGAAGTGCCACCAAGTTTTTATGCGACCATAAGATTGCATATTCTGATTTTCTTTCTTGCAATGTGTTCATAATTCATATTGAACCCCTGATGCATATGATGTTTTTCATTCTTACCCGTGTTCATAATTTGCATCACATCTCTGATGTTATTTAGTTTTTACTGACAATTTTGAATCACGAATGTATGCATAATTTTATAAAACCATTTAAAAAAAAATCTGATTCATTTCATTTTTGATTGGCTAGTTTAGTTAGGTTATGCCTAGGAGTCGGGGACTGAGAGAATATGAAAATTTTAATTGTGTTCATGCAAGGTTAGGATGAATGTAAAATAATAAATGTGTATTCTTGTTAAATATCTTAAGCTTTGAGTTCATGTCGAGCACATCATTCAATATAACCGTTAATATTTACACAATTCCTGCTCATGCTCGTGCAGTAAAGATGTGAATATGGTAAAAAGACTTGTGGATGATTGCCTCACTGGCCAGTCGTCATCCTCTCTTCGTCCTCACGATGCAGTTTCTGCCTTGGGTCCCATGTACGAAAGCCATGAGAAAAGCTATCTCCGCAAGATGCAGGATTGTGATCGAAGAATCACTGGTTTGCTTGATTTCTGCAAGGATAAAAAGAACGAAACGAACCTATTTGTGCATAATTATATGCAAAAGATAGCATATATCCAGTTTATGATCAAGGATATAAGGTGCAAATTCTCCGTCTTCCAGGAGGCTTTGAAGCGGCAGAGTGATCTCTTCGAAAACCTTAGAGTGGTTCGTGGAATTGGCCCTGCATATAGAGCGTGCCTTGCGGAGGTGGTAAGAAGGAAAGCCTCGATGAAGCTCTACATGGGGATGGCTGGACAATTGGCTGAACGGCTCGCGACCAAGAGGGAAGCGGAAATTCGTAGGCGAGAGGAGTTCCTGAAAGTTCACAGTTCGTACATACCGAGGGACGTTTTGTTTTCGATGGGATTGTATGATACCCCTAGCCAGTGTGACGTAAATATAAGTCCTTTCGATACCAAGTTGCTTGATATTGATTTGTCAGTGCTAGATCGTTATGCTCCTGAGTATTTGATGGGACTATCGTACAGAGGCGAGAAGCATTCGCCTCTCAAGAGTTCATTTTCCATGTCTAACGATGGCTCACAATCAGCCGAAATCGATGAATGCGCCTTTGAATTTTCCGAGAAGGTCGATTCCGAGCAGTTACTTCAGGGTTCGGAGTTTCTAGATATCGCTGGAACCAGCAAGATGGAGGTTGAGAATGCGAAACTAAGAGCAGAGCTTGCTTCTAAGATAGCCGTGATTTGTTCCATTAGCCCTGAATTTGATTATGAATCTCTCGATGATAGTAAAATTGGTAGTTTACGAAAAGATATCAGTGAGAAAACCTCCGAAGCCTTACGTCTGAAAGATGAGTACGAAAAACACCTCCATTCTATGCTGAAGATGAAACAAATGCAGTGTGAATCGTACGAGAAACGAATTCAGGAGTTGGAGCAGCGATTATCGGATCATTACTTGCAAGGCCATAAGCATTCTGCTGATGAGGGCACGTCAAATTTAACCGCTTCTGCTGCGAAGAATGATGGTAGCAAATCTGAGATATCAGGTGTTGGAGAAGCCGACATATCTCACGCAGCCCATGATGCCATGGACGAGTTTTCGTGTGCCTCTAGTTCATTAGATAAACCGGGGCTTCTCTCCAAACAGGGAAAGGCACAAGAAGCATTGTACGATAATATGACGGATTCTTCCAGTACGATTAACCCTCAATTAGATTCATCCATGCTAGATCCTCACCGTGATGAAGAACACGAGCACTTCTCTGACAAGGATGCAAAAGAGACGGTGGATGTGGCTGTGTCAATTCCGTCAAGTTCTATGGTTCTGAGCGTGTCTCAGCCGTCGAATGTGTTGCCTTCTGAAGCAGCTGCTGAACCCGACATGGATTCAAAAGTAAGTGCAGATCTGGTTCTCGAGTTGCAAAACGCACTTGCTGAAAAATCAAGCGAGCTGAATGAAGCAGAAAATGAGCTCGGGATGTTGAGAGAAAAGGTCGCCAAGCTTAACATGGAGTTGGAAAACAAGAGGCAGCTCCTCGATGAATCACAGGTACTGTTGACTGAAACTACATTTGTTTTCTATGCAACTGATAGTTTATCAAATCTCTCTTCACTCAAATACCCCGTAATTCTTTTCGATATTGTTCTGCAGATGAATTGTGCCCACTTGGAGAATTGTCTTCACGAGGCAAGGGAGGAAGCTCAAACCCATCTTTGTGCGGCTGATCGAAGGGCCTCGGAGTATAGTGCACTCCGTGCTTCTGCTGTCAAAATGCGTAGCCTCTTTGAAAGATTGAGAACTTGTATTTTATCGGGTGGGACCGCTGGTTTTGCCGAGTCCCTTCGTGCTTTATCTCAGTCTTTGGCAAAGTGAGTCTTATTTCCCTCGTCATTTGACACTCGTTTTATGGTCTGTGGAAACTTGCCCTAAAAATCTCTGGATTAGCGGGTCTACTTTTCATCCTAAGAACCCTTTAACCGAAGAACACTAACTCAATTTTTATTTTTATTTTCCCTCTTTTCGAATACTAGTTCTATCAATGAAAAGGAGGACGATAGCACTGCCGAGTTCCGAGAATGTGTCCGGGTGCTCGCTGAGAAAGTTGCTGCGTTGTCGAGGAACCGTTCAGAGCTGCTTGAAAGGTGTTCAAATACTGAAACTGCAAATAAGCAGCTTACGAAGGAGGTTGAAGAGAAGAAAGAGCTCGTTAACGCCCTCTATAAAAAACATCAACTCGAGAAGCAGGTAACTCATTTTTGTCTTCGATGGTAACTATATAATTGTTGCATCCCAAAAAGGTATATTATACTATATATGATGAGCAACGAAATAGGTATTATACATAGAGAACTATTTTTTAAATAAACGAGGTTTCTCTGTTGCGTTTCCTTTGTTCAGCAAAAGAATTGATGGATTTCTGTTTATTATAGGCGAACAAAGAGAAGATATGTTTTGCTCGGCTTGAAGTTCACGAGATTGCAGCGTTCGTGCTCAACTTGGCAGGATACTACGAGGCAATCAACCGCCACTGCCCCCGCTATTACCTCTCTGCAGAATCGGTAGCCTTGTTCACCAACCATCTCCCGAGCCGTCCAAGCTACATTGTCGGGCAGATTGTGCACATAGAACGACAGATCGTGAGGACCCCGCCCTCGCCCTTACCCTCACCCTCAACTCAAGCTGACCACCACGATAGAGATCGAGTAGGAGATTCATTGATGTCCGATGCAGGAACGAGCCGGTTGTCGTCCTTGAATTCAGGATCAACTTCAACGACGCCTTATGGTCTCCCCGTTGGGTGTGAGTTCTTCATCGTGACAGTCGCCATGTTACCCGATACATCATCATCGTCATCCCCTTCCTGATCGCGCTAACGGGCAAATGGAAATGATGGAAGCTAACTGTTTTCTGGTGTAAATATCACCACCATATTACATAATCATCACTACAAGAACCCATAATGGGGATTCTTTTCTTTTCTTTTCTTTTCTTATTATTATTAGCTTGATTTCCCACTGTACAGTTCACTCCCCCCAAATTGATGATGGAAACTACTTGTACATACAATCCCCTTTTCTTCTTCTTCAAAATTGTCACTTTGTGAATATCTCTTTGATGGCTTCTTCATTTCATTTCATGCACTTCTCATCTTTCATTGCTTTCTGCAACAAAGCTTGATGAAATGCTTTGTTCCTTATGGAGTATTCACTATTTCTTTCATAATGATTATTGGGAGGGACTTAGTCCTTCAATTATTCTCTATAGCTGTTTCAAATTTTGTCATGTTACCTAATCTCCCTTTTATGAGATTTAACCAAGAGTAATGTCTATGTTAATGTTGGCAAATTGTTCTGTGGACCCGGGTCCACCTCCCGAGTCCACCTTGCAAGGTGGACCCAGGTTTAAAATACACAATTTACATGCTGAATATTCATAATTTAAATTGTGAACATTTAATATGTAAGTAGACATCGGTCTACCCTGTAAGGACCTTAGTCCATGGTATAACTAATGATTAATGTTTGTGCCAAAATTGTCATATGACAACAAGGGCAATTATATCTAACTTAAGATTAAATTTCTAATTGAAAATGAGTGTGTGTATATATATATCAAATTTTTTTACCATCAAATTTGATGTTATATAATTAACTTATTTTGAATTGACTTGTGTGAGTTGTGTCATGTTACATTATTAGATAAAATATTTGTTAATAAAAAAAAGACTAAAAGTGAGCTGTCATGTATAAATTTAAGACAAAAAAAAAAAAAAACTCTTTATAAAATCTTAATTCTATAATTTTGTTTTAATAATATATATTTTGCTTTTGTCAAATAGTCTATGAACCGTCTTTATTTTTATATGATGTGCTCTATTTTGACTTGATTAATGAATGAATTTTCTTTTGTTTAAAATATAAAAGAAATGCTGTAATAATTTTGCACGTTTTGCAGACCAAGCCTTACTTGTACAACTTGTTATTTTAGAATATATTGTTCTTTGAAAAATAAGTTCTTGTTTTTTATTAAATAAATGAGACAGGAATTTTTTAGGTGGGGTTTGATGGAGATATGAGTCATGGGCTGGACTTGGTGTGCTTGATCTGATCCAGTAGAAGAAAAGGTGAGCCGTTTTGGGCCTATATTTCGGGTTTTATACGTACTCTTTTGAGCCTATCGCCCCGAACAATAACAATACTACTTTCCTAGTCATATTTTATACATCTATGTATATCTGGCTTATTGTAGACTCAGTCCCGATAAAATAATAAGGATTTATTGGTTTAATAATAAAAAAATGAAAAATACAATTGGAATATATTATTATTATATATAGTTTTGGCCGGTAGGACTAATCTTTTGGCTTATCCAATCAAATAATCAAATCCATGCACATTAATTTCTTGACGTGTAAGAAATGTACGTACTTTTTCAAAAGTCACATGTACAAAACGTTTAAACACATTACACATCACGTTTTATCTTATTTTATTTTAGTTTATTTTTAAAATATAAATATACTATTCGCTCTAACATAAATTTTGTTAGTTAGGTGAAGAAAGTTGAGCAAAGGTTGAATTAGAGTGTAATTCACAAGTTGTTATTCGAAAGCTATGTATCTATCTGAATTCTGAGTAAAAATGCGTGTTTCCAAGATGCATAATCACTTATTCGTGAATGCACAATTAAACATTACAAGATGCACAATAGGCTGTTCAATTCGTATGTCGCACGAGAGAGATATATGGTTCTCATTTGATCCTGCATATGTATTAGTGGATGAAAAAACTTCACTTAAAACTTGCTTCTCCAATAGCAATGTGGAGATTCAGTGTTTACCTCAAATATTAAAAATTTGTGTTAAAGTTAATTAGATTATTTGTGCTTCAATAGGTTGAGAAAGTAGATATGAACAGATACTACATTGTAACCGAGTCAGTAGAACTAAAAAAAAAAAGATTATTTGTGTCGCAAAAGTATATCATTTGATGTTCAAATTTCACTATGATGATGCACCTAGGTGTACATCTTATCAATAATGTGGTGCGGCACAAGTAAAATGACCAAGACATTGTGATAGGAGAAGAAGACTAAGACATTGACTTTGTGATATATACATCTTCATTGTAATGCCACTTTATACTTATGAAAACTTAAGTAATGAAAAGTTTTGATTAATTAAACGATGACACAAATACTTGATATGATAAGAGGTTACAATATACTTTAAAAATTTAATATATTTGGGTGAAATGGGAAATTCACACTGGAAAACAACTAGATACCATATTAAATATTACAGAGTAATAGTTTAATTTAATTGAATATTTTGGGATCTATCCTTTATAAATATAATGTTATTTCCTTTTAACAATATAATTTTAATTTCTTTATACAATATAGTTGACCATATATTTTTGTGCAGTCAAAAAAATGAAAAGTAGGAAGGTGGATAACTTTTCTACATTTTATTTTTGAATTATGTAAACGTAGGCATGGTAGAAATTTGAATGAATTATTTAATTATTAATTAGTTGGAATAATCAATGCTATTAGCTAGCTAGGTTGCATTGTTGAGGTCTAAGTGGTACCAAATTGTATCATGTCATAGGAACCTTCCACATATCTATCAAGTTAGTGAAAGTCTTATTTGATATTATTAGTACAATTTAGCAAACCAACTCTAAGATATATTATTTTGGGCAAATTATACTGTGCACCACGGTGCACATAGCAATGTGCATCACGTACCTAAACGACGTCGTTTTGAGCATTGTAAACTAATCGTCGTTTTTTTTTTGGAAATCACGTTTCCCGTTTCGCCAGGTCTATGTATTTATGTTAATATTCTGTGTATTTCAGGCAATCATTCTGTGTATTCTAGGCAACCGTTCTGTGTATTATAGGCAACCGTTATGTGTATTCATGTTAGTAACACGTGTTGTGATTTCATGTTAGTAGCACATGTTGTGATGTGTTTGTGCATTCGAATGTTTAGGATGATGAGTTCTGTGTATTTTGTGTATTCATGTTATTAGCACAAGTTGTGATGTGTTTGTGCATTCGAATGTTAGGAGAATGAGTTCTGTGTATTTTGGGTCAATATTCTGTGTATTATGGGCAAACATTCTGTGTATTCTAGGCAAACGTTCTGTGTATTCTATATAATGATTATGTGTATTATAGATAATGAATTCCCTAGAGTCATTCGCGTCCACTAACATCTGTGTATTTTGTGTCAATATTTTGTGTATTCTGGGCAAACATTTTGTGTATTCTAGGCAAACGTTCTGTGTATTATAGATAATGATTATGTGTATTATAGATAATGAATTCCCTGAGTCATTCGCGTCCGCGTCTGCTAACACCGAAACGACGTCGTTTTACGTATGTGATGCACATTGCTATGTGCACCGTGGTGCAGGGTATAACGATTGATTATTTTGGGTACAATCATCTTCTAACCCTAACCGATAAAAGATCATAAGAAGGTAAATCAAGCTAGATTGTTTATATATGAGCATTTCAAACATAGAAGGCTGATAAGTAGCTATCACAGTGAGTCAAACTTATAACGTTGTAATTATTAAGTTAATTGTCTGATCAACTTATTTAAATTGCTGTAACAATCAATAATCCTACCTCATAAGATTCGATTAATTATATAATAATGTTTTGTTAATTCAATGATTATTTTTCCTATGCGCCAACCAACAACGTAACGATCATCAATATCATAGGATTGGTTTTAAAAATAAAATACCATATATAGGATTTTGTATAATTTGGTCTGGTTAATTCAAAACCCGACCGATCGAATCATATAATTATCCGTCCTCGTTTTGCATATTCGTGGGGAGTAATACAATTATATTGCCACAAGAATAATGTTTTGCCTGCGTGTCAACAACATCATCCACCCATCTTCACATCAGTACAATAATTCCCAAAAAAGTAGGCACAAAACAATATTCGATAAATTGATAGCTTAGTTTTACCAACAATCATCAAGTGTAGAATTTAAATTTTAGTGTATACGTAATTAAAAATCTCATGATTTCGCAATTAATCTCATCCAATTCACTCATTATTTTGACCAAAGCAGTGTGAGCGAGTATTCTAGATTGGGGTGCAATTCGAAATTTTGAGCTAAAATCAGTACGTATTTCGCCAAGTTTCGATGAAGTCCCATTTAGAATAATTTTCTTAAACACATTGTTAAGTACATATACAACACAGAGGAATATAATAAAGGCATACCTATATCCAACAACAATAAAATATTAAAAAGAATACCGAGGTGAAAAAGATTCATTGTACATAGAGTGCACATACATGGATATGATGAAAATTGAGAACTGATCGAACGACTCACAATATACTTCCTCTACCGTCCTTAGGTGAAAGTTTTGAGGGCTTAAGATTAATCTAGTATGAAAAATATAATGTATTAAAAAAAGACAATAATTATATTCCACGTTAGCTAAAACCTAATTTCAGATAGTAATTACATGCCCTAAAATGACCAAAAGCAAAAAGGAAAAGTACCTACGCTAGACATAGTGAATAAAGGCATAAATAGAAGAATAATAAAACACACCAATAATTATATTCTGCCTTATCCAACACACACATTCAGATATCACCCGTCAGAAGGCATAAATAGAAAAACATAAAACATATACCAATAATTATATTCCGCCTTATCCAAAACACACATTCGAATAACAACTGCGGAAAGACATAAGTAGAAGAACAATAAAACACACCAACAATTATGTCCCGTCCTATCGAAGACACACATTTAGATAGCAACTGCGGGACCTGTAAATAAAAACAATAATTATATCCAATTCCGCGTTGCTCGCTGGGTTGGTTGAATTTTATTTTTCTAATTTACGTGTTACGTTTTCAAAGTTCAAATATTTGGTCGGATAATGCCACCATGTTTCGTCTTTAATTTGTCAGCATGCCACCTATAACATACGACTCATAAATACATAGACACCTCTTATATATATCTTCCTAGAAAATCTTCGTTCCAGAACACACACATATATTCTCCTCTCCTCGATCGTGTATATATATATATTAAGGTTTCTGTTTTGTTTTTCATTAAAACCAGCTTGCATAGGAACATGTACGGCGGCGATAAGAAAATGGATAATCATCTCGCCGAAAACGGCGGCCGGAAGTTCCAGGTTTGCCGGAGTGACTTCCCGGACGACTTCTTATTCGGTGCATCATCGTCGGCTTATCAGGTTCAATTCGCCGGCGTTTTTATAGGCTGCTTAATTAATTTCTTTATTTACTTTTTTGTTTTGTTTTTTCTCTCAGTGGTAATTTAGAAAAATAAAAGTTTTTCATTGAAATTATAGACGGAAGGAGCAGCAAATGATGGTGGTCGGAAACCTTGCATTTGGGATACCTTCACTAAGCAAAAAGGTATCTTGATTTTTTTAATTTAGTAAAAAGTTTACCGTACTTATTTGAAAGTCGGCTCTCAAAGCTGATCGCCTTAGACAAAAAAGTTGATAACTTTTATAAGAGTCGGACTTAAAACATTATTACTAGGCTAATTATTCAACTTAATTGAAGTTGTCAAAATCTTTAATGACATGTTTAGTTCACTTAATGAATTTTAAGGGAATAGGAAAGCTATTTCATGGGAAATAGAATAGAAATGAAATATAATAAGATTTGTATTATTTCATTGTTTGATTTATTGAACAATTAGACTTAAGAATGTTATTCAATTCTAGTATTTGGTTAGTTTAAGGAATAGAAATTTAATACCAGGAGTTAGTAATAGTTATTCCCCTTGTATGAGAATAGCTCATTCCTGGCCAAGAACATTGAGATTACAAGTTCTTATTAAATAAAGGAATATGCTTATTATTGGGAACACTATTCTATCTCACGTATATTCTGTAAATCAAGCGTGCCATAAAAGAATTTTGTATTGCATTAATGCATTATTAGATATAATTAGTTGAGGCCGGGCAACTTCAACCAAGTTAGCAGACAATTGGTCTTATTATTGATTTAAATCGATTAACTATGAGTAATCTAGATTAATTTATATTTTTTAAGATTCGTTGCTGACTAGGGTTAAAACTTAAAAGACGTTTTTCATCCAAAATACATATTTCAGTAGTGGTGGTTGCAAGCTTTCTCCAAAATCGGAGATATAATTGGTTGGGTAGTTAAGAATAATATGTATTAATTGAACCGCAGGTACAGTGACGGATGGGACTAATGCTTCTACGGCTGTTGATGTTTATCATAGATACAAGGTAATTGTTGGGGAGTTAAGACTCTCTAATGCTAATTAATTAGTAAGTAATTAGATAATTTAGATATTAATTAGGTTCCTTTTTTATAATTAGTAAAATTTCCTTAATTTTTTGTTTTGTTTTAGGAGGATGTCCAGATAATGAAGAAGCTTGGGCTAGATGTTTACAGATTCTCCATTTCTTGGTCAAGAATATTGCCAGGTAATAATAATGAAAAATAAAAAATAATTTAAAATAAACTAATAAATTTTTATTTTTAGTTTTTTAAAATAAAAATGTTATAAATTTAATTAATTTTCAGGAGGAAGACTGAGTGCTGGCATTAACAGAGAGGGAATCAACTTCTACAACAACTTTATAAATGAGCTTCTAGCTAATGGTACAGTGTTTACTATAATTTATTGGGATTTAATAATTGTAAAAAAAAAATGCATTTTAAAGTCAAAAGTGTGAATTTGATTTTTGCCTAACACTTTGTTAGTTGAGCTCATTACACGCACATAATCTTTATAGTGTTATTTACTTTTTTCTGTGACCCTTTCGATCAAACCCATTGCACTGGATTACGCGTTGTTACACAGATGATTACTAACCTTTCTTGTCACTCAAAAATGTTTGTCTCATCGGATCGGGTGATCTTCTTAGTGCGATTTACCTATTTCTTGCAGGTATACAGCCATTTGTTACTATGTTTCATTGGGATGTTCCTCAAGCATTGGAAGATGAGTATGGTGGCTTTTTAAGCCCAAGAATTCTGTAAGTAACCTAATATTCTAAACCTTCCATGCACATAAGTTTGAAAATTCGAAAATTTTAAGGTGTCGTATTAACTCGATCATTTGTGTGAATTTACATTAAATTAATGTAACTCGATCATTTGTACAAATCAATACAGGCAGGATTATTGTGAATATGCGGAGCTATGTTTTTGGGAGTTTGGAGACAGGGTGAAGAAGTGGATCACCATGAATGAACCATACATGTTCACAACTAATGGGTATGCAAATGGGACATTTGCACCTGGCAGAGGATCTTCTTCGTCTTTGTCGGCTAAAAAACCAGACAACAACAAAGGCGGATGTTTTCCATGGCGATTGTCATCGTCCAAGGTTAAAATTTCGGACAATGGAGATCCTAGTATAGAGCCATATTTGGTCGGTCACAATCTGCTTCTTGCTCATTCTGCTATTGTGGACCTGTATCGCCAAAAATTCCAGGTATTTTTTTTTTTTTTTAATAAGGTGATGATACATTTTGTCTTTGAATTATATATTAAAAGAAAAATTCTTATAGAAGCTATATATTGACTTTCTTGAATTGAATTCAGTTAGCTATGGATAATATAGGTTAGTTTATTTTCTTGTGATCTTTTGCCGGTTAAATTACCACTTACCAGACGGGTTACTGGAAGTTCACATAGCAATTGCCGGCTTTCACATAAATAAAAAGAAATACGGAGTAACACTTTTAGTCATTCAATAATAATGTTGCTGCTTTCCGTCATTTTTTTAGGTTCCTTGTAAAGTGATTTTTTCATTCATTAATTGTCTATAGTGTGTTTTTTAACCTAATTCTAACAAATTCTTGGGATGAAAAAATTATTCGTAATTGAATGACGAAAATTATTATTATTATTATTTTAAAATAATTTAGACAACTTCATTAATTTGGATATTTATACAATGAAAACTAAGTTGTTGATTGTCATTTTCGTTATTTAACAACCTTAATTATTTTTTCCAAAAAAAAAAAAACAACCTTAATTATTTTATGGTTTTGTTGTTCATGCATGTGCCATGCCATGATTTAATTTAATAACTTTTTCTATGCTAGCTTAGGGTCCCCACTAAAAATAAATAAATATTTGTAATAATAATTTATAAGTTTCAACGCTAAAGGTAAAGGTTTATGCCTTAGAAATGGGTGGGAGAGACTTCGTGAAAATGTAGGATAAGCTCTAACTGACCGTGAAGGTCCCTAGAGGTTTGTACACTAATACTTACAATAAGATCAAATTCATACTTTTTATACTGTTGCTAACAAAACAACGATTATGAATTTATTTTGAGTTAAAACAACGATTATGAATTTATTTTGAGTTAGTTAATTATAGGGCAATTTTCAATTATATAATGATTTGATTGTGTTGTAGTGCATATATATAGCCATTTAATTATTGTGTAATTTAATTTAAGTTATTAACTATAATATTATTATTGCAGAAAATTCAAAAAGGGAAGATTGGGATAACACTGATATCACAATGGATGGAGCCTCTGAATGAAAGTAGTGACAGTGACAAACAAGCTGCCCAAAGAGGTCTTGACTTTATGCTTGGATGGTAAGTGTACTCTTTCATGCCACCTGCCTAATTTATTATTTTCCTTTTTAACTAATTGTCCTAAATTTAATTATAAGTAGCTCGAGAGTTTAAACTCACGTATATAAAATTACATTTTTAGAGAATCTCTATTGAGAAAATACACATTCTTAACACACAACGTATCTATAGATAGAAGCTTAACTATATAATTTTTTTTAAAGATTATTTATTTGTATGTGAATATACTTTCATATTGAATTTACTTTATTTTATTTTATTTTTTTGGTTTTAAATTTCAGGTTTTTGGATCCATTAACAAAAGGAGATTATCCTGGGAGTATGAGAAAATTGGTTGGGAATCGTCTTCCCCAATTTTCAAAAGAAGAATCCAAGAAGTTGATAGGATCATTTGATTTTCTTGGATTAAATTACTATACATCTTGCTATGCAACTGATAGTGATGAATCCACCACCAATGGAATTCTGAGTGCTCTCACTGATTCCCAAGTTACTACCTTAAGTAAGTCCAAATAATAATAATTTTGTCCTCGTCGAGTAGGTGAAACATGATTCTCGTGTCAGAAAATTATAAGTTTCCTGCCAATATCCTCATGGTCAAGCCCCTCACTCATGAGTGAAGTTTACCACATTCCGACACCCTTGAGTAGTGATTGGGGAGGAATTATAAAAATCGTGACAAAATTATTGTAGTATAGTAGAGGCCGCCAAAACCTTGGGTTGGGGTTGGGTTGATCTTGAACACCATACATATAAGGACCAGTACTAACCCTCTACATGGCAATCTTGATTGAGCTGTGAGTACAATACAAATCTCGCTAATACCTACCGTTTCTAGACTGATTGATTCAGTGCTAAATTGTCTAGTGTCACATCTCTAATACAATTTGTTGTCATCGCTCTAGTCTAGGTCTTGGGCTAAGCCGATTCAGAATGATTTACTCCTGAATCGATTTGTGATTGTTAAAAATGATTAAACACTTTTCGGAAGAGCGTATATATAATAAATTTAATTTAACATTACAATAATTTATTTTTCTAATTTTTGTCTGTGTCAATATTTGCAGCTGAAAGGAATGGAATCCCAATTGGTCCAAGGGTATGTATTTTATGAAGTTCCAAACCCAAATTCTTTCTTAAAAATTAATTTCTTTCATTGGATAATCTTATCTGTTTAACATGTTTTTTTAATAAATAATTTCAGGGGGCATCTGAATGGCTATATGTTTATCCACAAGGAATTTACAAGCTCTTGCATTATGTCAAAAAGACATACAATATTCCACTCATCTACATCACTGAAAATGGTAATAAAATACTATTTCTCTATTTCCTTATATCCTTATAAAAAAATGTAAAAAATAGTAATTACAATCTCTCCGCATTCCAGTAGGGATCCACAATTTCCACTCTAACAAGAACAAAAATGAGGAGTTGTATCTATTTTTCACAGGGACGGAGATATCCCTCTCCGTCTAACCCCCACTACACTATTTAAAAAAAAAAAGAGGTTAAACTACAAATTTGATATGGGGGAGGAGGGGTAGGGGATGGAGGGGTTTCCTATCCTCAATTTTTTGTGAAAAGCGGGCATGGTCGCAAGAACAGGACTAAGAGTATATTCCCTATTCTGTTTCGTCTCATTGTCATTCTTAATAAAAGATATAAAATTTATAATTTCTAACACTTTGCATTCCAAGAATAATTTGAAAGATTTAATTACTTTTTTTTTTCTTAAATAATGTTAATATTTTAAAGTTTTTGTTTTGGTTATTAAAACCATGGCGTAGCCTATTACCTATAGAAAAATCATAGAATTTTCCTTATATAGAAATAAAAATGATGGTATAATTTTAATCTGCTAAATATCTGCTTTTTTATAGGTTATGACGAAGTAAATAATTCAAATTTAATGCTTTCGGAAGCACGCCTTGATTATAACCGACTAAACTATCATCGGGAGCATATTTTCTACATCTCAAAAGCAATCAAGTAAGTTATTATTATTGTTGTTGTT
>CM008343.1:3638165-3648193 GCA_002525835.2 Ipomoea batatas | reverse complement strand
TGATGATGACCCATGGAAACCCTTGAATCCCCATGAACCTGGGAATTTGAAAGTTAAACCTTACAGAAGAGGTTGCTAAAATATTTGAGTTTTCACTATTTTTCTTTCTTCTCTTTTCATGTTAACTTTTTCCATTTTATCTCATTTAGTCAACTACATTCTTTTAAGCAGTAAAACCAAAAAGAAGGCAAGGCATGGGTTCCAGAAAACATATACCTATTACAACAGAGTTTCCTCTTGCAAGACTGCATGGTACCATTAACTCGCACCTTTATGATGTATGGGAGAAATGTTGTGCCACCGAAAAGATGGATGAATCCCAGTCTCTGCCACTGTATGAGAAGGTTTGTTTTGTTGCTAATCCTTCAAAACATTGGTGCTATGAGTTATATTGGTTCACTATATTGGGCTACTGTTTTCAGCTGCGACAATCTCTTTTCCATGGAGAAAACAATGATCATGATGCCTTTGACAATCATGAAAACAATGAGGACGATGACTATGATAATGGTAATCATGATTTTGAGGCACCAGACTTTGACATGCCAGAGACTGCTGAACATAATGAAGATGAACATTTGGGCAAAGAGAAGGTTAGCTGTCATTTGGAAGAGTTAATGAATCTATATCTTTGCAGGAAACATATTTCAAAATTGAATTGCTCATATATACATATTTGTGCAGCATGGCAATGACAGCATTCCTTTTGACCATGAAGGCCATGAAGATCCATATACTCATTCGACTCTTGAAGATCTTTGCCGCTCCCATTTGGTGAGGACAGAAGAGATTTATGCTTTGTTTAATGATTGGATAAAGAATAGAAGTGCTATTCTGTTGGAGTAAACATCAAATAGGTTGAAATGGTTGTTAGTTTCCACTATTACAAGTTCTACTGGGTTTATACCTCTTGCATCAGTTTGAATGCTAACTATTCCAATCCATGACTTATGGTAGAATTGGAAAAATTAATGCTATCAAGTATACCTGCCCCAGTTACCACATCATTCGTGATGAGGACTTTTTTTGGTTTTTACATGGATGCTTTTTCTTGGATCTTACTTAAACTTCGACTGGTGTTACACATTGTTGGTAATCTTCTTTGCTATTTATAGGACTCTCTTCTTGCAAACCTTGCTGAAACTGAGCACCAGACTGAATTGGCTGCTAGGGTTTCAACGTGGAAGCAGAGGATAGAGCACAACCTGAATGAACAAGTATGTGCATTAACTTCTCTTACCTCCTGCATTCTGTGTTAACTTGTATTGCATCTTGTAATTTTATCTCGCATCCTACTGATGGTGATAGTTTTTCGTGATAGGAATCTCACCCACCCTTTGATATTCATGAATATGGAGAGAAGGTTTTGAGTAAGTTATCTTTGGAAGAAAACAGTGGGAGTGGTGTTTCTTTTTTGGATATTGTTGCTGGGCAAGAGAAGCATGATGTTGCTCGCACGTTCTCTGCACTTCTGCAACTAGTAAGCCTAGTTTTTAACGAATGTTGCTATTAGTCCTTATCTGTGAGTAGTGGTGATTTATTTCCTTCAGACATTGACTGTAAATGGGGTTTTCTTCATCTTTTTTTTAATTCAAAGGTGAATAATGGAGATGTGGACTTGCAAAGGGATGGATCCAGAGAGTCAAATGGTTACACTGCTGTAAATCCCTTTTATATCCGACGCCTTCGGCATGAGGATACGAGGAATGGAGTCCCTCTTCAAGTACCATCACAAAATAAAGCAAAATCTCCCATACCAAAAAAACACCCGAGAAGCGAAAAGAATAAGAGGGGTAAAGAGAACCACCCTGGATGTTCATCTCCTCCAGGATCCAACTCAATCTGTAGATTCACTGTGAAGTTAGGAAAAGGTGGAAGTAGATGCACTCCTGATGGTAAGAAGAGAAGAAAGTCCAGACTGTTGGAACCAGTGAACTTGCATACTGCATTGTGATATGACTATTAGCAGGTATGCTACCTCTTCATGTCATCCTTGGTATATGTTTTGTTTGAATGTTTTATGCTGAAGATTAGGCATATTAGAACTTCATCAGCTGCCAATATGTATTATTTTCCTCTTATTAACTGACTACTAGCTTAGTGTGGTTGTACCTAATGAAACAGAATTGTAATGCTAGTCTATGTTAAATTAATTGATTTCTCATCAACTTTCAGATTGTTTCCTTGGAAGATTATCTTTTTAGGTTAGATTTCTAAGCATGGATTGCTAGTTAGTTGCTCACTAACATTCCAGTATTAGAATCTCATGTATGCAGAAGCCCTAAATATAAAAATTATAGTGTGACAGCTTGATTTCTTGTTCTCAAACACTACTCTTAAAAATTGATTTTTAATTTAGAAAGATTATCTTATTTTGTTATTGTTTGTTGTGTATAATTTTGGATTTTCATTATGAAAGTAGTAGTTAACTAAAAAGTGAAGATGTGATCACTCTTTTTGATTCTTTTTAAACTTTATCCAGAATTGTATTATGATCTAATAGGATATTTTTCCTTTTTCACTTTACCAAATTAGAATTGTATTATATGATCTAATAGGATATTTTTCCTTTTTCACTTTACCAAATCATTTAAATTGTTAACACTAAATACAAATATTACTATAATATTTAATCATACTATAATAATACAAATGTCACAAACTCACGGAGAAAAACTGAGAACAAAGAACAATTGTGAAAATTTGGGTTGAGTTAGTACTAGGGGTGTAAATGAATCGAATCGAATCAAATATCTTACTATTCGATTCGAATTCGACTATATTGGTAAGTATTCATATTCGTTTAATATTCGAATCTCAATTTGATTCGTATTCAATTCGACTAATTTATTTGAATATATTCGATTCGAATATTCGAATTCGAAATGGTTAACCCACTGATCTTTTTTACCATTTCACGAAATTCAAATCTACTAATAATATTTAATCAACATATTTGAATTTGAATTGCTAATGGAATTTTTTATATTTGATTTGTTTACCCCTAGTTATTACAATACTCAATTTAATAAATTACTCTATCTAATTGATTATATAAAATCATGATATCTTTATATGATAAATATAACACGATTACAAACAATAATCTTTCAAATATTTAACACAATCAATTGCCACCTAATAAAATCACTAATTGCATGCTAACTTACTAAACATACAAGAATCTCAAAATTTTAAATACGGAGTAAAAGGGGGAAAACCTATTTATATATATATATAGTCCACACTCCACATACATTCACGTCAAAAAACACAAAAAGACATAGCTAGCAAACTTGTATGGAGAGAAGAGAAATGGAGAAGATAGAGCACAAGAATGTGGGCGTGAATGGCATAAATATGCACATTGCAGAATTGGGGGAAGGCCCATTGGTCCTCTTCCTCCACAGCTTCCCTGAGCTCTGGTACTCATGGCGCTGGCGCCACCAGATCCTCTTTCTCGCCGCCCAAGGCTACCGCGCCGTGGCGCCGGACCTCCGCGGCTACGGCGACACCACCGGCGCACCCACCGACGACCCTTCAAACTTCACCGTGATTCACATTGTGGGAGACCTCATAGAGCTCCTCCAGTCCATCGCTCCTGAGGAGGACAAAGTGTTTGTTGTGGGTCATGAATGGGGCGCATTCATAGCTTGGCAGTTGTGCTTGTTTAGGCCGGAGAAAGTGAAGGCCATGGTGAGCCTTAGTCTTCATTATCCCCCCAGGAATCCTTACGTGTGCGTGGTTGATTGGACTAGGGTTGTTTATGGAGATGATCACTACTTCTGCAGATTCCAGGAGGCCGGAGAGATTGAAGGTGAGTTTGCCCAGATTGGAGTGAAGGCTTGTCTCACCAACTTCTTTGCTTTCCGCAGACCAGAACCGTTTTTTTTCCTAAAGGCAAAGGCTTTAGCGCTAACACCGACGATGCAGCTTCAACGGCCCTGCCGTCATGGCTGCCGGAGGAAGACTTGGATTATTTCGTCAGCCGGTTTGAGAAGACTGGTTTCACCGGCGGAGTGAATCATTTCCGGGCTTTGAAAACGTGAGTCATCAATTCTCTCTTTTTGGTCAATGCTAGGGGTGTGCACGGATTAAACCCTTCCTTGTAATCCTAATCAGTAAATTAAAAGAGGGTAAATGATCCTAGTGTCACGGGCATAGAGTCCGGCGCAGTACATAACGTCCTTGCCATGTCTCGGGTTACCCCGTGGACCAGCTTTACCCTCATACGTGCCAATCTGGTTTTGCCTTGCCATAGGCTCATTAGGAGAGCGGGAATAGCTCCCGACTAGTTGTGCCCTTTGAATCGCATCGGTTTCCTTCATATTTAAGTGCTAGACTAACTACAGGCTCCCCAAACTAGCATCTAAGGCAGAACTCTCTTTATCGCTATTGTTGCCCCTTTTACCTGTAAAGCAAGCTGACCAGTTGGCTCGTTAATTCATTAGGTCTAACACGGTCACGAAAAACAGGTGGTGACACTAGGCTGTCATTAGTTGAAGAAGGCCAATAAATCGCTTTTACTAAATTTATTGATTATTAAGCAACAGTACGACCAACTTCCCTGGCTTGTTTCTATTCTCAAAATCTCAATGATAAAGGCTTTCATTATCGGCTGTTTCTTGTATTAAATGCTGCTTAAAATGCAGATATTGGGAGCTGACCGCAGCTTGGACAGAGGTAAATGTGATGGTGCCGGCCAAATTCATAGTTGGCGACCAAGATTTTGTTTACCATATTCCAGGCGTAAAACAATACATACACGATGGAGAGTTCAAGGAAAATGTTCCATTGCTGGAAGACGTGGTGGTTCTTGAAGGTGTGGCTCATTTCATCAACCAAGAAGCGCCTCAAGAGGTTAACAACCACATTTATGACTTCTTTCGAAAGTTTTAGGATTTCATGTCAGCTCGATCGGTGTTTACAATCTTAATACACATTCCTAATAAAAGGTTTTGGTTCATATAACCTTAATAACTTAACTGTTATGCTTAGGCCGGTTATTCTGTTAAATGATGAAGAATAGTTGGTATTAAAGTGTATGTTTTTAAATACTTTGGCCCTGTTAAATGGCGGTTAGCTGATACTGTTAGTTGATTGGATTACAAGGTAAATTAATTGATGAGTTAATACCCAAAATTGTCCTCGACTATAGTGATTTTTCTCAATTTTATCCTAAACGACTTTTGTCTCGTAAAGAGGTCTCAGACTTCAGTGTTATAACCCAAATTTGTCCTCCGTTAGTGAAGCTGTCAATCCGGTGTTAAGTTGAGGGGCAATATAGTCAATTCATATTTAAGTCTTCTTCTTGACCTCTCTTGGTCTATTTCGTAAGACTGGACTTGTCAGACT
This sequence comes from Ipomoea batatas, assembly GCA_002525835.2. Lineage (NCBI taxonomy): Eukaryota > Viridiplantae > Streptophyta > Magnoliopsida > Solanales > Convolvulaceae > Ipomoea > Ipomoea batatas. The sequence goes on along the minus strand of CM008343.1, from coordinate 3,642,838 downwards.
CTTCCTCATCACCTCCTCCCTCTATTTTCATGTCGGAAGCTTCCATCCGTCTGTTGTAGCCCTCCTTGCGCTGCTCTGCCTTAGCTATGTAGGGAGATTTCTCCTTTTCAGTTGGTTCTCTCTTTCCATCACTAGAAAGCTTGAGAGAGCAGCCAGCATCTTCCATATCATCACAGCCATCGTCCTCATCATCAATGATTTCCTTTTTTCCGTTACTCTTTCTTTTTCCCTAAGAATAATTAATCTTTTTCATTTTTGGAATTTTTACTCATTGCTTTGCTTCCCAAGTTTCGCTTTTCTGGATTTATTCAATTTGTTCCATGGATCTGGTCTCATTCTTGGTGAGTTTTTTCTACTGACTCGTAGGCCGTTTTCCTGCAATTTCCGAAATTTCATTTTGAATTTTATTTCAATTCTTCTTCTTTTTATTTAGAGAGATTTGTGTAGGTTCCAGAGCTGTAGATCCCAGCGAGCTGCATTTGTGTGTTGTTCGACGTTCAGTAGTGGGTAAAAGAGCCATTTGCGGGTGGAGTGAGAGACTAAATTATGAAATTACTAAATTGTCTCCAGACTTAACACCAAGTTAACAGATTAATAGACGGAAGACAAATTTGGGTGATAACACTAAAGTCTGGAACCACTTTATGAGACCAAAGTCATTTAGGATAAAATTGAGAAAAACCACTATAGTCGAGGACAATTTTGGGTAATAGCTGTTTGGTATAATTTCTTTTTTCTCAAAATGCTAATTGAAAAGGTTGCTTTGAATAGTCATTTGAAATTTAGTATTTTGGAGTTACAAAACGCTTATTAACAAAACACTTATATTAATTTTTTAACAAGTCAAATAACTAATAATGATTAAATAGATCAAAATTGACTGATAGACTAATTATTTATCAAACAGTGCCTTTGTTTGATAAATATGCAAATATTTAGTATGAGACGGGTTGAGTCAATATGCAAATATAATACTTATACTAGAAAATGTAATACTAAATTATTAATAAAATGTTTGTTACTTATAAAGGAATACTTTTGAGGACAAATATAATACTTTTATATTTTGATTTAAAAGTATTACTTTTTGCATCAAAAATATTATATATTTTTTATTATAATTAATGTTGTAATTATAAAGGAAAACGGAATACTTTTAATAAAAAATGTAATACTTTCACATTAAAATATAAAATTATTACATTTTTCTTCTAAATATTACATTTCCTCATATATGTAATAAACAATTTGTTCTTGATTTAGTATTAAATTTGCTAATATAAGTATTATATTTATTTATTAATAGAGCCAAATTCTATCTAAATGTAACACACATGGCATTAGGTAATAGGCTTGAGAAGATTTTTAATGATTTAAAATTTGTCCACCTAATCTTTTCGATGGTATTGTTGCAATTGTTTTCTTTTAGCCTGTAGCATTCCTCGGTGAAAAGGATTATAGTATGGTTAACGAGAGAGACAAATAAAAAGGACAAAGTGTAATTGTAGATATTTTATTCCAACATTCTCTAAAACTTCAATACACAATATATTTGGAATATATAATTACAATCGTAACAAAAAAATAATAATAGAGACATAAATACGATCGTTACACAATAATATATATTCAAAATAACCATTATTTATAACAAGTATCACATACTGACTTTTCTCCTTAAAGATCCTCATCACGAGTAATATTATATTATAGGTATTGATCGTGAATCACAAGTAATAACTTTTTTTTCTTTCTTTCCATTTTCATTTTTCTCCATTTTCCATTATAGCATGTGCACATGACATTCGCCATGTTTCACATTGGGCTATGGTTTGAGTCAAGTTTTACGGTTGATTTTAATAATTATATTTTATATTTATTGATAATGCCTAATTATATCAAAATGTAATTCAAATAGCATTAGCCATTACTCTCATTAGCAATCCTTATACTATGGATCAGAGTTTATAGTGCACGGTAAATCGTGGTGTATATGTGTATATCTTATGTTGTGAGTTTTTATGTCATGTAGTATGAAATTATGTACTTTAAGAATATGACTAGTAATTGTATCTTATGTTATAAATTTCTGTATCTTGTGAAATTCTGTGTCTACGAACACAAATTATGTCCTAAATCAGATTTGAAAATTATATAAATATATAACATATGTATGTGTCTTATATTGTGATTTTTTGTGTCTTATGTTATAAAATTTTGTATCTCTTGATTTTGATCCATAATTTATAATGCTATATGAATTATGGTTGATGATATGAATTGGCAGCTAATCTTTTCATTGGTACCACACACGGGCACGGCTTTTGTCGACCTAATCTTTTCATTGGTAGTTGGTACCACACGGCACACACGGGCACGGCTCTTGTAAGACTTTTGCACAGAAAACATAAATAATGCAATTATTGCCAAAGAAAATGATATATGAAATTTTAATAAAACTTATGATTTTACTCTGATTTTGGTAATTTACTAGATGATATTAGAGAATTAGCATCTGCGATTGATGATGTTGAGTTTTTTTTTTTTTTTTTTTTTTTTAAGTGATCTGCGAATTGTACCGCCTACACTGTTGTTATGGATCCACGGAGGCAGGCCTTTTCTAAGTCAGGTTGTGGGGAATGGTTTGACATTCCCCCATCTTTTCTTGTTAACATTCTTGGTCGTGATTTAATGAATTAATCCTTTATTCTCAAATAAAAATAAAAATAAAACTTATGATTTTTTTTTCAACGAATCAAAATATATTATATAAGAGTTCTACCACATGTATTCTCAAATCTTACTCTTTCAATTTTACTCCCTATGTAACGGATCTTGGTAAGTTATTTATTTTTATTTTTCACGTGAGTCCCAATACAAGTGTCTACATTAAAGTTTTGTTTATAGGAGTAAAACTTGAGAATAGAAATGAGAATACACAACAGTTTCCATTATATAAAGGGATAAACTACCAATAAACCATCCTACTATTTGGGAACAAGCAATTAAGCTATCCAACTTAAATAACCCCAAATAAGCTATCGAATTCGAAAAAATAAAGCAATTAAGCCATTTAAACCAGAAAAAATAGCAAATAACTTATTTTTCAATTTTCTGACACCGGCGCAAACTTCCGGCGACGGTCCACGATATAAATTGCCTACAAACGGGGTGGATAAGACATGCATGCAACTGAAAGCACCACGTAGTATTTGGCTTTGAAAAAGATGTTTTGCCCAACTCCATTTCACCTTGGATTCTATGGGCTCCCATTTCATTCAAAATTTTCAAAAAATCAATCATTTCTACCAAATGACAAAGAAGTACACCTAATTAACCAAATTGGGCAAATACAGAGTAATACATAATTAGCCAAATAAAGCATATAATTTAGACACAGTTGTAACAATTTACAAGCAAAATAAGATTAATTATTGACTATAAAGATGAACCAATGCAATTAGCATCCTCATATCCGCATTCAGTTCAAAAACAAAACCAGGCAGATCTAGCTAGCACAGAGAGAAGAGAAAATGGAGAAGATAACACACAAGACGGTGGGCGTGAATGGGATAAAAATGCACATTGCAGAATTGGGGGAAGGCCCCTTGGTGCTCTTCCTCCATGGCTTCCCTGAGCTCTGGTTCTCATGGCGCCACCAGATCCTCTTTCTCGCCGACCACGGTTACCGGGCCGTGGCGCCGGACCTTCGCGGCTACGGCGAAACCACCGGCGCGCCCAACAATGACTCTTCGAAATTTACTGTCTTTCACGTTGTGGGTGACCTCATAGAGCTCCTCCAGGCCATCGCTCCTGGGGAGGACAAAGTGTTTGTTGTGGGTCATGACTGGGGTGCAATCATAGCTTGGCATTTGTGCCTGTTTAGGCCGGATAAAGTGAAGGCTTTGGTCAACCTCAGTGTTCATTTTTTCCGTAGGGATCCTCAGCAAGACCTTGTTGAAATCATGAGGGACATGTATGGAGATGATCACTACGTCGTCAGATTCCAGGTATGAACACCATTGGTTGGATAGCTTTGCTACTCTACTCAATTAATTCAAGACATCATTCATGAAAAATACTTTTTTATTTTATTTTATTTTATTTGTGTGACCGGAAACTCAAAGTCACTACTGGATCTCTGGATGGTACACTAGGTAAATTTTAATTTCTGATCTTAAGTGTCACTGACATAGAGTCCGGCGCAGCACACAACGTCCGCATACCAACCTTACCTTCCTACGTGTCAATCTGGTTTCGCCTTGCCTCATAAGGGGAGCTGCAATAGCTCCCAACCAATTGTGCCCCTCAAATCGCATATGTCCTCTTCATAGTCTAGTCCTAAACTAGCGACAAGCTTCTCAAACTTGGCGTGCCTAACTCGACCAGACTTTAGCGTCTAAGGCATGCATAACTCCCTTAATCCTATTGACCAGTTGGCTCGTTCATTCATTAGGTCTAACACGGTCACAAAAAATAATCGGTGACATTAGTCTATAAAGAATCACAAGAATATAATAAGGTCTATAAAGAATGACAAGAATATAATAAGGTCTATAAAGAATCACAGGAATATAATAAGGGTTCAATAGACTATTGTTATTGGCAATTAAATTTGTAGTTACTTAGTTAGACTAACTTGATTAGAGTTGTCCCAAAATAACTTTTTTTTT
>CM008343.1:3620525-3631165 GCA_002525835.2 Ipomoea batatas | reverse complement strand
AATTATTGCAAATTGACAAATAAGTACAAATCTAAGGACCACAGTAGTCAATAGGTGTTCGGACGTTCCCCAAAGAGGGACAGCAATACACGTGACTTGAAAAGAGATTTTTTCCAAAAGATTGCGAACGGGAGAAATAGCGGCCGCAGTAGGAGACCTTAATTAGTAGTTAACCTTCACTTCAGAAACGAAATTAGGCAGAGCTCCTCTACTGTACACACTGAAAGAGAAAATGGAGAAGATAACACACAAGACGGTGGGCGTGAATGGTATAAACATGCACGTAGCAGAATTGGGGGAAGGCCCTTTGGTGCTCTTCCTCCACGGCTTCCCTGAGCTCTGGTACTCGTGGCGCCACCAGATCCTCTTTCTCGCCGCCCGAGGCTACCGGGCCGTGGCACCGGACCTCCGCGGGTTCGGGGACACCACCGGGGCACCCAACAATGACCCTTCAAAGTTCACCGTGTTTCACATCGTGGGTGACCTCATAGAGCTTCTCCGGTCCATCGCTCCTGAGGAGGAGAAAGTGTTTGTTGTGGGTCATGACTGTGGTGCAACCATAGCTTGGCATTTGTGCATGTTTAGGCCGGATAAAGTGAAGGCCTTGGTCAACCTCGGTGTCCAATTTTTCCCTAGGCATCCTCATCTGGATCTTGTTGAAAGCTTCAGGGCCATGTATGGAAATGAACACTACATCTGCAGATTCCAGGTTTTTGCTCTAGTGAGTTCATGAATTTAAATTTTTGAGGTTTAATTAACAACGTAGCCTTGTCGTATATCTGTAGGAACCAGGAGAGATTGAAGCCGAGTTGGCACCTATTGGAGTCAAAACATGTCTCCAAAACTTCTTTACTGGATTCAGCAGACCAGGACCTTTGTATTTTACTAAAGGTAAAGGCTTTAGTGCAAATACAGATGGTTCAACTGCCCTGCCGTCTTGGTTGTCGTCGAAGGACTTGGATTATTTTGTGAGCCGGTATGTGAAGACAGGCTTCACCGGAGGAGTGAACTACTACCGAGCTTTGAAACTGTGAGTTACTTTCAATCCTATCTCTGAACTCTTCTTTTTTTTTCTTTTTTTTTTTCAGTACTACTTATTCTGTTACAATGTAATATCTGCCTTGGACTTTTTCTTATTTATGCGCTATATCTTATATTTGTGGTGAGAGCCCAACAAGAATGGCTAGCCATTGTCAGTCACTGGATTTTCAGGCCTGAACTGAAATAACTTGTAATACCAGGTTATTTATGGGTTTTTAGAATTCATTACTTCAGTTTAACATGTTAAATGGTGTAATTGTAATTTTAAATTTAGGAACCTAATTGAGTAAATTAGTTTAGTGCTTATTTAACTTTTTTTCAAAAAAAATTGGTGGTTAATTTTAATTTTTGAAATTTTTTTAAATACTACTGATTCTATTACAATGCAGTATTTATTCATAACTACTTTCCCAACTTTTTGAACATAGTTTCTCACATAAACCCTTCGCCCTAGGTTTATACCAAATTGCTATATGATTGTTAGAAAATATTTTAACTATAATTATTTTTTGAAAAAAAAAATTCATATCATTAACAGGGCGTTTGGTTGGGAGGAGGGAATTAGGGGGGAAAAGAATTGTAATTCGGTGGAATTGTAATTCAATGAATAAAGTTTGAATTGAAATTACAGTGTTTGGTATGCAGGAATAGGAGAACAAGGAATTGAAAGGTAAGAAAAGACAAAATGACTAGAATGCCCTTGTGTTGTAGTGGATGTAGTGATAATAATAATAATAATAATAATAATAATAATAATAATAATATAATTTCACACAATAAGCAGAATACACATCTTATAATTTTCTTATATACAGAATCCACACTTCATACATCATACATACACTTCAGAACCAAGAGATAGAGATGAGAGAGAGGTGGAGGCATGAATTGTAAATCAAGGGCAAAATAGTCTTCACAATACCTTTTTTCTCCCATTGACCACCGAATTGTAATTCTTAAGGGGGAGCCATGAATTGTAAATCAACAAAGGGAGGGAATTGCAATTCGGCCGAATTGCAATTCCCTCCAACCAAACACCGTAATTGTACGTTTCATTGAATTCAAATTCAATTACACCCGAATTACGCCCAACCAAACGGGTTGTAATTGTTAGAAATTAAGTTGACAAACTTAAGTTGTAATACGTCCTCAAAAATTGAATTCTCATGGATCTAACATTGAGTGGCTTAAAATACAGAGACTGGGAGCTAACTGCACCTTGGTCTGAGTCAAAAGTGAAGGTGCCAACAAAATTCATAGTTGGAGACCTAGACTTAGTTTATCATATTCCAGGCGCAAAAGAATACATACACAATGGAGGGTTCAAAAATGATGTGCCATTGCTGGAAGATGTGGTGGTACTCCAAGGTGTGTCTCATTTCCTCAACCAAGAAGCACCTGAAGAGGTTAACAACCACATCATCAACTTTTTAAACAAGTTTTAAACTTTGTTGTAAGTTTTGTGTTTACAATGAATAAGTGAATGACAATCTTAATAGCAAAGTCAAGTATTGGACTTTTCATTAACTGAATAACTGTAATTTTGATTTTTGGAAGTTGAACAAGACAAGATGGATATATAATGCTTATAATTATTCATTCTTGTTTTACCTTACATATTAAGTATAGACAGCGATTAAAATTAAGATGTTAGAACAGATCTTGACCGTATATTTTTGTGATTTGAACGGGTGATGTGTTTTTGGGATTTTTAATGTTTTTTTTTTTTTGGCGTATGTATATATATTCTCTATGTTTGGGAGTTATGAATGTTGGGTCTTGTTGTTTAGGAGGGTAGTATTCCCGGTTTTTTCATGGTAGGTTATGTATAAAACTCAAAAAATAATATATAAACTAAAAAATATTATGTGTATCTCTACAATACTTTCTCACGTTTTAAATTGACTCATTATTTTTCTATATCTATATAATTTCAACCCATTTTTAATAATAAAAATAATACTCCGTAATAATTAACAAATATTTTTTTTTAAGATGGAGGGGTAGGGGGAAGTAGGCCCACTTGGATGATTTTGATTGACAAAGTCACTATTGCATGATATATCTTGCAATTCACCACATTCCAACTATAAATATAGTTTACGCGTTTCTTAAAAGAGTAATTAAGTAAGTGGAGTATGATTTTCATACTAGAAAATTATAAATTTGATTTTTGCTAGTATTTTTTTAGTCAATCCCGTCACATAAGGCTACGAACTATTACACATAAGTAAAGTTTATGGAATTCATACCCTCGTTAAATAAAGGTACGTTTGATTTCAAAAAAAAAAAAATAAAGGTACGTTTCACTCGTTAGAAAAAAATGTATAGTACATTTTAGGTAGGTGAAGGGCCATCCACATCATTGAACATTTTAGGTAGGTAATTATTTTGAAACCAGGTAGGTGACTTGAAAACATATAGATAGGGACCGCATAATTCTTAATGATATTCATTCTTGAAAAAAAATTTCTTCCTAATCTCTCCTTACATGTCACTTTTTATTGGATGAATTAGTTTAGACTTCAATAACAAGTCATATTAGGATGAATTTTGGAAGGAAACAAGTTTTAGGAGGGAACAAAACATTCCATGCATGTCAAGCAATAAAAAAAAAAAAAAAAAATTCTACTCCATGTACTCCCAAATCTTAGTCTCTTAATTTTACTCTATGATAAACTATTTTTTCATGTGAGTCTCAATACAAATGTCTATATCAATGTTTTGTATGTGGAGTAAAAGTTGGAGTAAAAAATGACCGGTACACAACATTTTTCTTAAAAACAGAGTTATTCTATATGTACTTTCAATTTTTCAAATTTTACTCACATACTTTTACTTCCTAGCAACTAGCGTGACAAACAATGATAAGATATTTTCATCATGTTTGCACGTAAAATAAAAAAGAAGAAGTTGAGAGTAAATCAAGTAGTATGTTCCATAAAAGGGGAGAGGAGGCTATGATGATTCTTTTCAGAGTTAATACCACAAATGGTCCTCTGACTATTGGGGTAGTACTCCTTTTAGTCCTCAACTTTCAATTCGACCACAAATGGTCCTCTGACTTTCATTTTTGACCACAAATAGTCCTCTGTTAAAATTTCTGTTAAATAGGTGTTAAATCTAGGGGTAATATCGTCAAATTGATTAATATTATTATGATTACTTCTTTTTTAAAATTATATGACAACATAATTAATTTCAAACATTAATAAACATTAAGTTAATAATTATAAAAACAAAATGGACGTGACAAATTACATAAATGAACAAATTAATTAAAAATCCATGATTAATGTTCGCAATTTGTACTTGATTAATTATATTAATTCAACGGTGACAGCCTTCAGTTATGTCCCAAATAAAATGTTTGATCAACTAATGAAAAATGAAAACTATTAATCGGCCATGTATGAACAATCATGAAAATGAAGGAAGCAAGGTTTATTTTAAAAAAAATTCTTCCATTTTAATCTGTTGGTTAAATTAAAAAAGATAGCACTAATATTAAATCTTCATTTTGTACGCATAATTACGAGAAAAAGGTGTATTGTCTTTTTATTTAGGAGTATTTATATTTGTTAATTGTTTCAATTATGCTTGTTGGTGAAAAATTATAAACATTTTTATTTTATGACCATTAGATATATCAATTTGACGATAATACCCCTAGATTTAACACCTATTTAACAGAAATGTTAACAGAAGACTATTTGTGGTCAAAAATGAAAGTCAGAGGACCATTTGTGATCGAATTGAAAGTCGAGGACTAAAAGGAGTACTACCCCAATAGTCAGAGGACCATTTGTGGTATTAACTCTTCTTTTCACAAGCAGTGTGAAAGTGGGGGCTGCATTATTGTAGGATAGGAGGCCTTCATTTCAGAACCACAACTAGCTAGGCCCGCAGAGCTCCAACAAAGTAGTGAACAGAGATATGGAGAAGATAGCACACAAAAATGTGGCCGTGAATGGCATAAATATGCACATTGCAGAATTGGGGCAAGGCCCCTTGGTCCTCTTACTCCACGGCTTCCCTGAGCTCTGGTACTCGTGGCGCCACCAGATCCTCTTTCTCGCCGCCAAAGGCTACCGGGCCGTGGCGCCGGACCTTCGTGGCTACGGCGACACCACCGGCGCACCCACCGATGACCCTTCAAAGTTCACCGTGTTTCACATTGTGGGTGACCTCATAGAGCTTCTCCGGTCCATCGCTCCTGAGGAGGGCAAAGTGTTTGTTGTGGGTCATGACTGGGGTGCAATCATAGCTTGGCATTTGTGCATGTTTAGGCCGGATAAAGTGAAGGCTTTGGTCAACCTCAGTGTTCATTTTCTCCCCAGGCATCCTCATCTGGATCTTGTTGAAAGCTTCAGGGCCATCTATGGAGATGATCACTACATCTACAGATTCCAGGTATAAACACTTTTCTTGACTTACTAAATCAGGTAAATTAGTCTATGTTATCTATAGTTAATCAGTACAATACATTGTTTTCACCCGATGTGGAACATGTTGACCATTTTGAATTGTTTTGTTACTCTATTAAAAATTAGGGCATTTAGTAGGACTCTTAGCAATGATTAGTGGAAATTGGGTCTTAATTGTAATAATAATGGTGTAGGAACCAGGGGAGATTGAAGCAGAGTTTGCCGCAGTTGAAGTAAAGACATGTCTCAAGAACTTATTTGCTTTCCGGAGACCAGAACCATTTTATTTTCCTAAAGGCAAAGGCTTTAGTGCAATTACAGATGGTTCAACCGCCCTGCCATCTTGGTTGTCAGCACAAGACTTGGATTATTATGTGAGCCAGTCTGAGAAGACAGGCTTCACTGGAGGGCTGAACTATTACCGAGCTCTTAAATTGTGAGTCTTATTACTCACCATTCTCTCTTATTTGAGTCACAATTTCCTCGCCTCCCAAAAATAATGGAGGTGTAAATCACATTAACTTGACTATTGTTAAAGCTCGGTCTTGTATTATTTTTGTTTATAATCTGTCACTTAGAAATTAAGTGAGTTGCTCGTGTGAGCCCGTTCTCTTATTTCTTTATGTTGGTGAGTGATATTAAATAGATCTAATATTGAACGGCTTGAAATGCAGAGATTGGGAGCTGACTGCACCTTGGTCCGAGGCAAAAGTGATGGTGCCAACCAAATTAATAGTTGGAGATATGGACTTGGTTTACCATATTAAAGGTGCAAAAGAATACATACACGATGGAGGGTTCAAGAATGATGTGCCATTGCTGGAAGATGTGGTTGTTCTTCAAGGTGTGGCTCATTTCATCAACCAAGAAGCACCTCAAGAGGTTAACAACCACATTTACAACTTCATAAAGAAGTTCTAAATTATCTTGTAAGGTGTATGTTTACAAGGGTCAAGTTTCTTAATAATTATGGCGTTAGCCTGATTCCTCCTTTGACGGATATTCGACCGATGGTCACCTTTATTTCTTCTATAAAAAGTATCATGTTATGTTGGTGCTTTAATGATATAATAGTATGAACTTTATTGTAATGGTATAACATGTCATTTTCTATTCCTTTAGATAGATACTTCATGTCCAATCATATTATATATGTTAGTACTATATATATCAGATATGCAAACAAGTGAATCTCCTTGTTAGTTGTTTAGGGGTATCAATCACTGCACTAGTTACTAACCAATTCGTGAAAAGTTATTCATAACCAAACACTATAATTTCGAATGTAAATGGATTATGTTGTAAATGAATTACAACTACATCCAACCAATAACAAAGTTAAAAAGTGTATTTGAACCTTCTTTTTTTTTTTTTGAAGAAAGTGTATTTGAACTTAGTTGAGAAAGTCAACTAATTTAAGTGCCAATGGCATTGTGATCAAGTGCCATGTAGTGACTCTTACCACACAGATATTTGAACTTAAATGCTACATAATTAGCATGGTACTGATTAACACGTGGCTTTTGCTATTTTTTTATTTTTTATGAAAAAAATGATATTTTATATTTATAGCATTTTTTTTCTTCTGAATTATTCATTTATCCATATTAACCTTTTCAATTGTAAATACACAGATATTAGAAGAAAAAAAAAAGTCAAAAAGTGTATTTGAACTTAAATGCTACATAATTAGCATGATACTGATTAACACGTAGCTTTTGCTATTTTACTTATTTATTTATAGAAAAATGATATATTTTTTTGAATTATATGCTTATAGTATTTTTTTTTCTTTTGAATTATTAATTTATCCAAATTAACCTCCTCAATTATTATAAAAGTGGAGATTTTTCTCCTTGATATATTAAATGGACATTTTTACCCTTAAAATAAATATTTCATTTATTTTTTTCAACAAATTATTACTTATATATAAGAACCGACCACATTTCGATTCAAATCGAAACAATCAGTGTAACAACTTGAAAGGTTTCAATTATGATACATCAATTATTGCAAATTGCCAAAAAAGTACAAATCTAAGGACCATGACAGGTATGTGACTTTTCCCAAACAGCTGGGCAAAGAGTGAGGGACCACAATAAAGTTTTACACGTGACTTAAAACGACACTTTTTTCAAAAGAGTGAGAATCGGCGAAATAGCGGCCGCATTAGGAGACCTTATTGACCGACCTCAATTAGGCATGCAGGGCTCCTACTGTACACAGTGAAGAGAAAATGGAGAAGATAACACACTAGATTGTTGCGTGGATGGGATAAACATGCACGTAACAAATTAAATTATGATCATGAATATATATATGTGTTAGTTTGTTAGCATTCATGAACCTTAACAAACACTAATGAACGCTTAACAAACGAACATGAGAATTTTCAAAAATTTTAACAAACGAACACAAACAATCTTTTTTTTTTTTTTAATTATTATTCGGTTCGTTAACCGCCCTAGTTAGTAGTTATAACAATTTGCATTTTAAAATTTTTTTTAAAAAAAAAAAGAAAAAGAAAAACTTGAAGTTACATACAATTGAGATATGATGAGGTTCTAGTTACAATAGCATAGTTACAACAGCATTTGGTTTGAATCAAACTTTATGATTGACTTTAATTATGATTTTTTATTGACTTTAATTATGTTAAGTACCTTGTGACCTTATGGTATCATTGTAACTTTTTCAAATGACATATCATGTTGAGTAGATACTATCTATAAATTAAATTGTAACACTTAAAAAATTATGTATTTTTTATTTGTTGTTATATTTATTAATAAATTCAAATTATACCAAATTTAATGCAAAAGGCATTAGGCAATACCGCAATAGGTTGAGAAGATGTATTAATTTCAACTTTCCGGCCTACTATTATTTTTGGTAATAGATATGACTTTTATATACAAGTAATATTAAATGTATTTTGACTTTTTGTTTTATTTTTTACTCACAATAAGCTCGAATTGATTAAATATAAAAATAATTAGTCATAGTTTTTTTTTACTCACTCACATAAAATATGACACGTGAGAGTTTTAAATGTATTATTTTTTTTTAATTTATACATTGAAAAAGAGTATCACGTAATGAAAATTCTACACACACATACACAGACGTGTGAATTAGGGTTAGATCAGACGAGAACAACACTCCATGTGAGAAGTGTTGACTAATATGATTCATTAATCTAGGATGATCAATTAATAGAAAATAAGTTTTTAAAGAAAGAGCGTGGTTATTTTCACCAATATTAGGCACAATTGACAGTACAAATGCACACCTATGGAGGCTATAGTGCACACTACTACATTACTTTTAAAAAAGCACATATAAGTCAATAATAAAAATAGACAATAATATTATAGTTAAAATGATAGAGAATTAAAAATCAAAAAAAAAAAAAAAACAGCTTGATTCCATGACTTATAAAAAGAAACACAAAAAGAATATATATATATATATATATATATATATATATATATATAGCAACGACAAATAGAGTCCATGTTAGAATAGGTACGGGAGTGAAAATGAGAACTAATGTGATCTATTCATCTAAATATATCAACGAACGAAGATTGTTATAAAATAATAAGCAAAATAAGTATGGTCTATTTTATAAATATTGCAAATTTAAGAGTGTGCTATAGTTATATAATTAATCACGTATTTATTTACTAAAAATCTTAAGTATTGGTAAACTTTGATAGACAGATGAGATCAGTCATTACTTTTTACATGTTTGCTTTCATTTTAACCAATACATACATACATACATACATACATATATATATATATATATATATATATATATATATATATATATATTATTGCAAATTGCCAAACACGTACGAATCTAAGGACCACAATCCACAGTAGTCAATAGGACAACAGGTATTAGGTATATGTGAGTATGTGACTTTTCCCAAAGAGGGACGGCACAGCAATACACGTGACTTAAAAAGAGATTTTTTCCAAAAGAGTGAGAACCGGAGAAATAGTGGACACATTAGGAGACCTTAATTAACGGTCACTTGAGAAACGAAATTAGGCAGAGCTCCTCTACTGTACACAGTGAAGAGAAAATGGAGAAGATAACACACAAGACGGTGGCCGTGAATGGGATAAACATGCACGTAGCAGAATTGGGGAAAGGCCCCTTGGTGCTCTTCCTCCACGGCTTCCCGGAGCTCTGGTACTCGTGGCGCCACCAGATCCTCTTTCTAGCGGCCCGAGGCTACCGGGCCGTGGCCCCGGACCTCCGCGGGTTCGGGGACACCACCGGGGCACCCAACGATGACCCTTCAAAGTTCACCGTGTTTCACATTGTGGGTGACCTCATAGAGCTCCTCCAATCCATCGCTCCTGAGGAGGAGAAAGTGTTTGTTGTGGGTCATGATTGGGGTGCAATCATAGCTTGGCATTTGTGCATGTTTAGGCCGGATAAAGTGAAGGCCTTGGTCAACCTTAGTGTCCATTTTTTCCCTAGGCATCCTCATCTGGATCTTGTTGAAAGCTTCAGGGCCATGTATGGAAATGAACACTACGTTTGCAGATTCCAGGTAATAACAGCAGTACCTTTTTGCTGATGTCAAATTGAAGCATGTGTTCCATCTCAACTAAAACCTAAGCTGATAGTTGGATTGCACATTTATGTTTATATATTACATGCTCAACAGTGAGTTCATGAAATTAGAAATTTTGACGTTTGATCGTAACCTAGTTGTATATATGTAGGAACCAGGAGAGATTGAAGACGAGTTTGCCAATATTGGAGTCAAAACATGTCTTGGAAACATCTACTCATTCCGCAGACCAGGACCTTTGTATTTTCCTAAAGGTAAAGGCTTTAGTGCAAATACAGATGGTTCAACTGCCCTGCCGGCATGGTTGCCTGAGGAAGACTTGGATTATTTCGTCAGCCGGTATGAGAAGACAGGCTTCACCGGAGGAGTGAACTACTACCGAGCTTTGAAACTGTGAGTTATCCTTCAATTATATCCGTTTCATCTCTAATATAATCTCTTTCTTGTTTATGCTTATATCTTATTATTTTTTTTTTTGGGTAAATGTAAATGTGTATTATATACCCGAAAGCACAGTACAAATACGCAGGGCATACCCTGGGAATACAAGAAGTAAGAAAAGAGCAGGAAA
>CM008343.1:3493143-3505036 GCA_002525835.2 Ipomoea batatas | reverse complement strand
TCTTTTAAAGATTCACTCAAAGCGCTGGAAGCTGATATTCAACATGCCAATACTTTGTATGCATCCTTGTTTTTTTGTCTTCTTTCCGTTCTCTGCGCTGTGAAATTTGATTTGTTGATTTTTTTTTTCTTCTTCTGGGTTTATCTGTTTATGGCCGGGCTAAATTCTTAGGCCTCAATGTTTTCTCTTTTGATTTTCTTTTTTAATTTTCCATAACAGCATGTGTTGACGTTAGTAGTTCTTTGGGAGTTTTATGAATGAGTGATTTTGTTGAGATGCAGGGCTTCAGATTATCCAAGAGCATATGGAGGTGCTTGCCTTCAAATGAGGCTGTCATACAGTCCCTGTGCACATATCTTCATGTTTCTTGTTCAGTGGGCAGATTGCAATCTCGCTGGTGCTCTGGGATTGCTCAGGATCCTTATATACAAGGTAATTAATTGTGCCACTCTGTGTATTTAATCTTTTCCCACAATTTTTCGCCCTGGACCCACATCCCTACCGAACATGATAGGATTGTGGAGTCCATTGGAAGACTAGTGTCTGGTGCTCACAATGAGAATGAAACTCTGAGTTGTCAGGACTTAATCATGTGTCCTTTCCAACTGAGTTACCCATGCAGCTCTGTGAATTTATTCTATTGCTTGTGTTTGTGGTCTTGAAATTTGATTGTTGATTGCAGGCTTATGAGAATGGCAAGACAAGTATGTATGTTCATGAAAGAAAAGCCAGCATAAGAGAGTTTTATGGTGAGTAGACTAGGATTGCCAACACATTCTCTTGTCAATGTCTTTGTGTTTGGTATAGAACTGAATTCACTTATCCTTGTGTGCAAGTTATTTTGTGTTGTGGGATTTCATTTGAAAATCGAAGTGAGTCTTTTGTTTTTAATTTTGTTTGTTTGGATGTTGGGTTCTGATGACATTGAACAACAGGGGTGATATTCCCTTCTCTCTTGACACTTCAGAGGGGAATTACTGATGTGGAAGAGCGGAAACAAAGAGAGATATGTGAGAATAGATACAGCAAGAGAGATGAGATGAACAAGGGAAAGTTTTCGGAAATCGAATTGGAGAGGGAGGAGGAATGTGGGATTTGCTTGGAGTTGGAGTCCAAGGTTGTTTTGCCTGACTGCAGCCACGCTTTATGCATGAAGTGTTATAGAGACTGGTAAGCAATTTCAGTTTCAGTGTAACATGTCATTTCCCCTGCTCTCACACCATCTTTAACTTCCAAAGTATTCATACTGCATTATATTGCCATCCAATAACTTTTTTTTTTTGAGTACTACTGACTCTGTAGCCATCCAATAACTTAGAAATGCCAAGATCTCGTGTTAAGAGTTAAGACCCACAACCCACAATAGTAACGGTTTATTGCTGAATTATTGGTTGATTTGGTGGTGTCTCAGAATGTGGTTATGGCTAGCTTTTTATTGCTTCACCATTTTGGCTGGGATTCCTCCTCTTAGACTAATCACTATCTTTACACAATACAAGTGAAACATCTCATAGCTTACACAATCTTCTGCAAATGAATCCGGATGCCATCAAGATTCTCGGTGTTTAAAGATGTCTAGTTCCTTAAAATTCCAATGACATGATTGTTTGATTACTTGTTGTCTAGCCTTTCCCGGGGACTCAGAACTAAACGACAATTTCTAGTATATCTGTAAAAGTTAGAGTACTAGATGATACGTGCATTGTTAGTTGCTGTGATTCTTCAAGATTACATAGATTTCTGCAGCATTGTTTATGTTCATTCCAAGTATTAGCTTCTAGCATATGCATATCTGTATATGATATCGGCTTTTTGGTTATTAACTAACTCTGCTGTTTTAGGCGTACTCGATCACAGTCATGCCCTTTCTGCCGAGATAGTCTGAAAAGAGTGAATTCTGGGGACCTTTGGATCTGCACAAACACCTGCGAAGTCAGAGATTTGGGCGCCATATCATCGGACAACTTGAAGAGGTTTCTGTTATACATTGAAAAGTTGCCTCTCCTGCTCCCAAATTCAACATTCGTGTCCTACAATCCCCATTATCGGTGAATTAATGCGGATGGATGGTCTTTATTAGTTTATAAAAATACATCAGAGAGAAAGATGATTCTTTAGTTTTTTTTCATTAATTATGTTCTTGCTTGATTCTTCGTTTCATCGATCGAAGTTGTTAGCCGATAGATGTGTTGGGTGGTTGCCACTTGCCGGTAAAGATTCAGAAATCAGCAGAAGGTGTAAGCATTGTAGGGACTACGGAGTATTTATTTATCTGTTTTAGTTATTAGATATAGGAGCTGAGGGAGTAAGGTAGATTGGTAGAAACAGTCCAAACAGATTTCTACGGACTATTTTTTTTTGATACTCCGTATCACGTTTGAAGATGCCATTCGCAGGTTGAGGATAAGAGCATCTCCATTTATAGTAAGAGTAACTTTATTAGTAGAAAATTTTATGTGATTTTTGTCAATACAATTAAGAAAGAAAAAGGACGAAAAAAAAAGCAAAAACAAAATTTTTAAAAATATATAGATTTAACATTCGTCAGGCTGAGCGTAAGATGTGTGTCTAACATGTAAAAATGAGCGTAAGATGTGTGTCTAACATGTAAAAATATCGTAGCTTTGCCTTCCTTTTTCTCTAGACCCAAAAAAATTATAATTTGCAGGAGAAAATAGGAAGAAATGTATTATGGAGTTGCAATGAGCCAATAGGAAGAAAGAGTGATCTATCCTCTGTAGATATTCAAATCCGAATGTAATCAACTGGCTTCCCTATCAGCCATTAATATCATCCTACGTGCCCTTCACAGTTTTCAGGTTGTCCACTTAGATCATCCCTTTCCCACAACCAGATAAGATACTAGATAAGGCATATGTTCCCACAACCGTCAGATGGATTCACTTCCAAAATCCAACGGCCAAAGATCCTCACCATAGCTGATCCACACAACCTTCAAAAAATCAGTAGAAAAAGTACCCATTCTCCATATCTATAGACTATAGCCCATTTAACTAAAACTTCATCCCAAACAAACATCTTATTCTCATCGCATTCATCCATGGCCACCGCCACCGCCACATCCGCCACGTCCTCATTCATCGGAACCCGCCTCCCGGAGATCCACTCCGGCCCGGCCCGATTCCAGGCCCGGTTCGGCTTCAAGAAGGCTCCTCCCAAGAAGGCCCCATCCAAGTCCACCTTCTCAACAGACAGGCCCTTGTGGTACCCGGGAGCCAAGGCGCCGGAATATCTCGACGGCTCCCTCGTCGGCGACTATGGGTTCGACCCGTTCGGGCTCGGAAAGCCCGCCGAGTACTTGCAGTTCGAGCTGGACTCGTTGGACCAGAATCTGGCTAAGAACCTCGCCGGAGACATCATCGGGACAAGGACTGAAACCGCCGACGTGAAGTCCACGCCCTTCCAGCCCTACAGTGAAGTCTTCGGGCTTCAGAGGTTCAGAGAGTGTGAGCTCATCCATGGCCGGTGGGCCATGTTGGCCACTCTCGGCGCCTTGACCGTCGAGTGGCTCACCGGCGTTACATGGCAAGACGCCGGAAAGGTACTACAACAGTATAAATATAATATGTGTTGTCCAACTATTAACTTAGACTTGTTTTAATTTAGTATCAGAATAGTATTTTATATTGAACAGCTCCTAGTTATTCAATCCAACCAAACTACTACTTAATAAAATAAATAAATGCACGCAGGTTGAACTGATCGAAGGATCATCGTACCTAGGACAACCACTTCCGTTCTCCATTACAACGTTGATCTGGATCGAGGTTTTGGTGATCGGGTACATCGAGTTCCAAAGAAACGCGGAGCTTGACCCGGAGAAGAGGCTGTACCCGGGAGGAAAATTCTTCGACCCGTTGGGTCTGGCGGCTGACCCGGAGAAGAAGGCTATCCTGCAGCTTGCGGAGATCAAGCACGCCAGGCTCGCCATGGTTGCTTTCTTGGGTTTCGCCGTCCAAGCTGCGGCCACCGGCAAAGGTCCGCTTAACAACTGGGCGACCCACTTGAGTGACCCGCTCCACACCACTATTTTTGACACCTTCGGTTTCTTCTCTTAAGGCTCTCTCTCTCTCTTTATCATCATCATCATCTTGTATTATCCCTCCACTTACTTATTAAGAATATGGTTATGCTTATATGAACATTTGTTCTCTTTGGTCTCCATGCTCTATAATTGTAGCATTTGACTATCTAAGTGCATTGCAATATCAAATTTAGATGATTATAGGGGCAGATCCAAAAATCTTTTTCATGGGGTGAGGGAGTGGGGCCCGCTGCCCCTATTGTAGATCCGCCACTGAATGATTACTACTATCATTAGTTATTATCACCGTAGGAATCTATCTTAATTAGAAGGAATCCATATACATGAGCAAAGTTTAGTCTATGCACACTTTCACGTAAAGGTGGGGTTTAATTTGCATACATTCTTGACCGGAATTGCAAAAATTTAGTTTAAGCATATGTAGGGATAGGAATTATCTAACTTGACTCCTTATATTAGTATTTATCCAACTTTGATCTATGAGAATTTAATAAGGGTGGTTAAATTATAAGAATACATCGATTGGTAGATTTATTTAGTTCGAGTTCATGTCGAGCATTAAGTTTAAGCATATAATATAATATTGGACATTTGGACTTAGTTTAATTTATATGTTATAGATGTCAGTACTTTAAATTTTAGTCTGTAATAAGTTGTTAATAAAGTGAGATTTTTTCTCCAAAAAAAAAAAAATTAATAAATAAAGTGAGATTTTCTTATTACAATTTATTGTTGCTTGTGAAATTTATAATTCAACAATACTAATAATGAAGCTGTTATTTTTCTCCATCCTCCCAAATTGCACTCTAACTACAAGATTTAATTGCCAAAGTACATAAACTAGACTACCGACCTCTGTTACATGGATACATATATAATGGGGGAATTGGGCTTAAGTCCATAGATTACCACCTTGTTTTTCACCATTAATGGCGGAAGCTTTGGCATGCAAAGAAGCCTTGTCGTGGCTAAAAGGTCGTGGGCTAACCTCGGTGCATGTTTTTACGGACTGCTCAACTCTAAAGAAATTGTTATCTGCGTCTAGTTCTAATCTTTATTCTTATGTTGGTTTTTCCATTGAAGCCTCTAGGGCCATTATGTCATCATTTATTCGTTGTTCTGTTAGCTTAATTCCACGTACTGCTAATAGGGGAGCCCATGCTCTTGCGGCATTGGCTCACTCGCAAACTTCTGCTTTGTACTGGGATTCTTTTCCCCCTGACGCTATTGCAGGGTTGATTTAATCTATCTACCAAGTTGGTTTTCAAAAAGAATTAATTCGGTCCAAATAATGATTAAAAATTCAAAGGCAATTTATATCGTGAATCAGCGTCCACAGTGTACAAAATTTAATTTCATAAAGTATATAATTCATATTTATAAATTATAATACACAGAATTATATAACTGATGGCACATAAACACTTAACATAATACACAAAATTCATATTCATAATGCACATAATTCGTGTTCATTATATCGTGTAATTCGTATTTATATGTATGCGTATTATGAACATGAATTTTGTGTATTAGACTAGTGTCCATAATGCTGGAGCACGAAATAAGGATTGCAAAGATTGGGGTTGATATTTAACGTTAAAAATACTTACATAAATCTCCATCCAATTATATTTTACGTTAAAAATGTGATCCTGTGAGTTGATTAGGATTGAATTCAAGTGAAATAAAATTAAAATTTCCAAATTTATTATTTTTTGTGCACCGCGCGTGCATTACGCGAGTTATTTAAATGAAATTGAATCAATTTTAAACGACATTATTTTGAGCGAAATAACTCTAAATTAATCAAAATTTAAATGTATTTTAGTATTTGACAAAGAAGGAAAAACAATGGTCAACGTATATTGATTTCCGTCAAAGAAAAAACAAGCTCATTTTTCTGAAAAATAACTTCTCTATTTCTGGGAGGAAGTCATTTTTGAAAAACCTAAATTTCATCTTCTTCGTTAGTTTCCAATTCATCATATGCAGATGTGTTTGTCAACCTTGGATTATGCTCTACGTTTAACACCGGCACCCATACTTCTGATCCTTCATAATCACCTCGTTGGTAAGAGGTGGCCATTTCACTGAAATTTGCGATACTGTGCAAACTCCAGACGTTTATCAAACCTTATTTTGCAAATATCACAGTAATACCGGGTATGAATTTGAATATTGACTGGATTATCTGTCCCCTCCGGGCTCCGACAGAATCTCTTCACTGTGCATCTCATGTGCAATATATGGAACTAGTACTGTCAAAGTGGGCCGACCCGCCCCACCGCAGGCCTAATCTCTGGCGGGTTTTTGCGGGCCGGCCCGCGGGCTTTTTAATTATTTTAATTATTTTTATTTTTTATAAATTCTTGTTGATTTCAAAGTTCAAAACAATAAATAGATTCTACAAATAGAAACATTGCGAATTTGCAATCCAATTTTATAATCTAACAAAAATTAATATTAATTCAAAGTTCATAAAAAAAATAAAACCTACAAATAATATTAATTTTGTGTGTTTAAAAATTCTAAAAATTACATAATATATATATATATATATATATATATATATATATATAATTTTTTTTTTGTTTTACACAGCAAGGCAGCGTACTGCCTTGCTGTGTAACATATATATTATATAACATATATATGTTATATAATATATGCCAAGCACCTTGTGCTCAAGTGGCATGTAGTGGCCACCCTCAGATGGGAGGTCATGAGTTCGAGTCTCAGTGGAGGAGATCTCGAAATTGACTCTTTGTGCTTCAACAGGTTGAGAAAAGTATAGATGAACAGATACTACAATGTAATAGGGTCAGTTGTATTCAAAAAAAAAAAAATGTTATATAATATATATGTTACACAGCAAGGCAGGTACTGCCTTGCTGTGTAGCATATATGTATATATATATATATATTTAATTAGGGGCTTGGCCCGCAATTTCGCGGGCCAATTTTCTTGTGGTCCTAACCCGTCCCATCGCGGGGCGGGTACGGGCCAACCCGCGGACTTTGGCCCATTTTGACAGCCCTATATGAAACAATAGCACCATTACATCCCCTTCTTTGTCCTTGAGAGTAGCCGCATCATGATCATAGGGCACAATGGATGTACAGTTGCCTCCATCATCTTCTTCCTAGGGGAGAACAACCACATTCCGTTGAGAAACCCTTTTTTTAAATTATATATAATATTTATTTTTAATACAATCATGCTCATTTTATAGAAAATGATCCAAACACACTAAGATAGTTTTCTGAAATGCAACTAAATACCGGAAAATAAAATATTTTCTAAAAAATTACTCATTTATCAAAAAAAAATTCCAGACATCATTTTGTAGGTTTCTAAACACACCCTAAAATAAGTGATTCCGTGAGTCAATTAGAGTAGAATACACATGAAATAGAAAAACAAATTCAATTTTATTATTTTTTTGGGTGCTCCACATGTTTATTAAACGAGTAATTCAAATGAAATTATATCAATGTATTTAATATATGTGTATAAAAATTTATGCCATTATCCAAATTCACGTGCTAATATAGTACCGTAATAGTAACATAATTGTAATAAATTACTGAGTAAAAGTTATTTATTGATGAATAGCCAATAAACATAAAAATGTCAAAATCACAGAAATTCACACAAAAAGCAATTTCCTTTTTGGAATTCATCTTTTTTTCTGGATTTTTGAAATGTAATTAGTAATTCATATCGAGATTGCGTTCTCTCTGCTCTGTTATAAATTGGAGAGGACAACATGCCTGAATTGCCGATTAATCCTTTTTGCCTCTTCGCTCAACTGATTGTAAGGTGAGATGATCATCTATCTTTCCTTCTCCTTCACACTATCTTTCCATTCTGCAACTGATTTCTTTTACGATCGATGTCGTTCATGTTCTACATTTGTTGTCTGTATCTGAATTTCGTCGATCTTTTCGTCGTTCGTTTGCGTTTTCGGGTGTTTAAGGGTTCGTTTGATTGCTTGGACGAGAAGTAGAAGAGACTATGGGCAGGCTTTTCCTCACAAATATGGAGGGCAAAGTTTATAGCTGCAAGTTCTGTAAGACGCAACTGGCTGTCGCGGAAGACATTATCTCTAAGGTATCTCTGTAACTTTCAATGTTGTGTGCGTGTTTGTGGTGTAACTGTAGGTGTGTGAAATTTGCGAAAGTAATCGCTAATTTTTTTTTTGATTAAATGTTGGTGTGTTTTGCTGTCTAGTTGTTGAGCCTTCATGTTTTGTGATCCTTAAATTGTTTAGTTTATGTAATGGTGATTGAAATTCATGTGCTTATGCTATGCTGTTGTGAAATGGAAAATGTCATGTTTCTGTTCAAATGTACAAAATCCTTCTTGAGAAGGTCAGAACTCAGTTAAGAAAGCATTTGCAGAGGTTTTGAGAGGAATTAATGAAGGAAAGGTAATCTTGAACTGTAGGGATAGAGTGATGTGACATGGCAGGAGTCCTTTGATCTGTGGTTGGGCCAACTGAGTATGCTTCAGTTAGTCTCTCATCTGGGCCAACTTAGTCTCTCATCTGTTAGTCACTGATCTGGCTGTTTTAGGAACCAATTAAGAATGTATAATAACATTGGATACCTGGTATGCTTTAGGAAAGTATACACAGACTCAAATTTCAATGTCTGCTTTCTTTACATGCATACTGTGGTGTGTGAATTTGTTGCTTTGTGGGTTGGTTTGTATCTATGCTATGGGTATGCCAAATCTTTTCCTGGGAGTGCTTATTCTTCCGTTTGTTTGTGCCGCTACTTATCTGGTTGTCCCCTCTAATATTTGGCATTTCATCTGCAATATGATAACCCAAATTCATGTGTGTTTCCAGGCTTTCCACTGCAGGCATGGGGAGGCTTATCTCTTTGATAAAGTGTAAGTGTTCTTTGCTTTTCCAGTGCTCAAATTTTATGAGTTAGATTATGGTACTGTTTGTTTGATACAGTCCAAAAGGTGCCTCATTTGTTACCTGTCATCCCACTCTAGGCTTTCAACTTGCCCGGCTTGATTGTTATGTATTTTCTAGATCATTTTAAGTTGAATACACAGGGATTGACTGAAAATATTATCCTATGGTACTTTTTAAATTTGCCTACTTTTGTCCACCACTTGTTACAAACAAAAGATAAAACATAGTTCCAGTGAAAGAAACAATTTGGCCTGTTGGATAATGACATCTCAATGACTAGTCACATTTACTGTTGTGAAATGCTTTCTTGTGGTAGTGTAAACAACATGCATAAAGAACAACCTCATACCTGGTTTATGCCACAATTTGACCTTCTTGGTTTGAGTCAGTCAGCTATAGACAACCTAGACTGGTTTACCTCCTTGTTGTCCTTTACCGGCTAGGGTTACAAGGCGGGGTTTACACAATGCACACCCTCAGATAGTGGCTATGGGTTTCCATCGTTACCCAAAAAAAAACCTCATATCTTTTGCCCTGATGGTCTACTACTAAATGGTATAAATAATGTTGGCTCCTCTCATGCCACAGTGTGAATGTTACTCTTGGTGCGAAAGAAGAGAGGATGATGATAACTGGAATGCACACTGTTGTTGACACATTCTGCGTGGCATGTGGCGCACTTGTTGGCTGGAAATATGTATGTTCTTCCACATTACACACACACCGTCTTTTGTTACATATATGACTGAGTTATCCCGCTGCTCTTGACTGATATGCCTATGTTGATTTCAGGAAACCGCACATGAAAATTCTCAGAAGTACAAGGAAGGGAAGTTCATCCTCGAGAGGTATTAAGATAATGCTCGCTTTTGCAATTTACCCCACACTTGTTCCAAAATATGAACTTATGGCTTTTATTTTTCTGCTGCAACAAATTAGGTTCATGATATTGGGTCTGGATGGAAGCAACTATGCTGTGAACCAAGATGCTGAGCTTGATGGGAGCGATGACGATGAAGCATGAGTAACAACTCCCAGACTGCATTGCTTATCCTCCTCTAGGAATTAAATATCTTTCTTCTCCGATTCACCCTGCCATTTTCATTCAGACTTTAATCCTTAAGTTTAGAACTACAGATGCATGTAGGCAGACATATTTAAGATTTGCAGGATAGTCTTTATGGCCATTGTTTTTAGAATTTAAACCAAAACCTCTTGCTGGGTGTTACTTTAATTTCTTTTTTGAATCACAAGGAAAACCTCTACTGAATAAATCTGATCTTGTGACCCTAGTTAACAAAGGACTACAAGGAGGGTGGTAAAATAACCGAGGTTGCTTATAGCTGGCTAACCGTCTCAAACCAAGTCAATAGGTTGTTCCGATTAGAAATCGAACTTGTAATTCTGTTGTTACGAAGTTAACACTTCATAGGTGATTTATTTGCTCTAAGCATTTGTGTAAACATGCAAAACATACTACTATAGTTTATCATATTGCAAAACATACTACTATAGTTTATCGTATTGTAGGCCTATAGGGTGGTTAACATGGCGTTTTTTTTTTGGTGCTGAAGAGGGGCTAAGCCCCGGTGATAGAAAAACTAGCGAATCCTCCTTGTAGATATGCTCATGGCGTCCCTAGAGAGGATGTCCAAGACTCCATCTGGTGGCCGATTAAGGATTGAAGTCCCCCAGTGGATGTCTTGTCCCATGTTCGCAAGGTAGTCGGCGCATTGGTTCCCTTCTCTGAAGACGTGTGCCAACTCTAACTCTTGAATTTTACTCAAAAGGAATTTGCAGTCCGCGATTAATGTGTCTGCTTCCGGTCTCGAATCCGCGTCTTTGCTCAAGGCTTGGATCATCGCATTCGAGTCAGTTTCTACAATGAGTTTATTGAACCCCCGGTTTACTGCGATCTTCAAACCTTCCCGGAGACCCCACAACTCAGCAATGAAACTATTTGCCACCCCAATTTTTGAAGTGAACCCCACGACCCATGACCCTAGGTGATCACGGAAAACCCCCCCTGCGCTCGCCAAGCCTGAAGTTGCTTTTCTGGCTCCATCTGTATTGAGCTTAATGAAGCCCTGCCGTGGTGGAGACCAGTTAACCCAAACCTGGATACCTCGCATAGGGCCGTGCCTTCTGACCAAAATGTTATGTGCTTCCTGAGCTTCCTGACTCGCTCTGCGGTAGATCACGGTTGCCGGAATAGGGGAGCTATTGAACACGCGCTGGTTTCTGGCCTTCCATAGATTCCAGAGGACGCACGGGAAGAATGAACTCCAGTTACTGTTTGTGGATCCTCCCCTTGTCCCTGTGCAGTTTACTTCGATCCATCTTACAAGTGGCATGTGCGAACTTGCATTGAAACCTACTGGACCGTGAATCAACCTCCAGCAATCAACAGCCACATGACAGCGTCGAAAGATGTGATCCAAAGTTTCTTCTCCTTCATCACAATTTGGGCAGTCACCTTGTGTCGCCAACCCTCTTTTCCGCCTTTCTGAGTTGACGAGCAAGCCGTTGTGAATGATTTTCCATAAGAATAACTTCACGCGTTCAGTGCATTTGATATTCCACACCCAGCCATAAGGACCCTCTTCCTCCTTGTTACCTGCAATAAGAGCATAAGCAGATTTAACTGAGAAGAGACCCGTACCTGAGTGCGACCACGAACGCGTATCAGCATGGATGTCTCTGACCGGGATCGGAAAAGCACGGATGACATTAAGAATGCTTTCAGGAATGAGATCAGCGAGAGTGTCCACATCCCAGTTTCCATCGTGACCAATGAATTGGTTGACAAAGACATTGTTGCTATTCATCGGAACCTGTACGTTGGGGTAAGTCGCGATAGGCTTTTCCCCCACCCACCAATCATGCCAAA
>CM008343.1:3425055-3443222 GCA_002525835.2 Ipomoea batatas | reverse complement strand
AAATACACAATAAAAGTAAAAACACTTGAAGAAGAGGAAATAAGAGATTTTACTAATAAAGATGGGAGATGTTGTTGGAATCCTTCCAAATCCACCAAAAGATGCTTGCAAGGTGTTCTACAATGTTAATCTAAGCTATTCTAAGCTGAAAATACTAAGAAAAATATTGTAGAGAGAGTCTAAGCTAGCTAGGGTTCGGAATCCTTCACAAAATGCATAAAAACAGGTTTTATACTGCACAGAGTATCGGGCAAACGGCCTACCATACGGCCGTATGAGTGGCCGTATGGTAGGGCGTTTGAAAGCCCTGTTGTTCGAGGCCATACGGCCATCCATACGGCCGTATGCCTGGCCGTATGGATGGCTTTCCAGGCCACTCTTCGCCTTCATCTTCGGATCTTCGTGCGTGCGCTCCTCCCGACCTCTGAAATCGATCCTTTATGCTCCAAAAGACTTCCGAAAGACTCTTTTCAACATTTTATCTAAAGAACAACAATTTACACAAACAAGTCATAGATTCAAACTCAATTACAAGCATCATGATATCAAAACGGTTAAAGGAGGGGTGAAAAATGTGTTACAAAACAAAGATATCACACTGCAACGATTATGTAAGGGTGTGCTTACGATCAAACTTGTGACCATATAAGAGAATCACTTGCCCTCCACTTACTCAATCAGTAGATGATTTGAGAAGAATTTTATTATTGAACAATCTAATTACAAATAGAACACACAAACACATATAAAATGGTGACAACCAATCAAAGTGCGGGATGGGAGTGTTACATACGGTTCCTGGCCGGAACTAACTAACGAAATAGATTTTTGAAAGAAACAACAGCACCAACTGCGACAATGAGGCCACCCACAACAGTAGAAATGGGCTTCCAGGGTCTGTACACTAAATCTTGTTTGAGTCTTCCACACCACATACTCCACGCATTGTCATGATGCAGATTAATCTTCCTGATCACTCCGGAGAAGGTGTTATAGGTTTTGACATTTTGGCAGAGACTGGAGAACATTTTAGTGAGCACTTCATCCTCATCGTTTGAATCCGTGCAGTTGACGATGATTCCTCTTCGGCATAACAAGGTCACATCCTGGGCGGATTTAATGAGTTTGTCCATGAAGCTCACATAATCCGAGAACCACACGGCTGCATCTGGGGATTGCTGCTCGTACGCTATCATGTTTCTCAGCAATGTCTCTGTGTGCCCATCGATCTTGAAGCTCGGGATTTTCAGTACCCAATTGCTGAAATATAGGTCGAAAAGCGTGGTGCCGTCACTGGCGTTGAATGTTTTAACCCCCTCTTCCTTCTCAAAATATCTTTCGTAAACTTTGCCGATCTTCTTGAACCCCACTCCTTCCTTTGCAAGCACTTCCGCGGTGTTCATTTTCTCTATTATTCCCCGGTAATGGTAATCATTGTGGCACCCGCCCGCCTGCCTGCCGCATTTGGTTTTCCTGGGAATGCACAGATTATGAACCACTTCAACCAAATGCTTAGGTAAAGCATCAGGTTTATAGTTATGGTCCTCTATGTTCCTAGGAGTTAACTTGGGGACTTGAGTCCCTATGCATTTCCTCACCAACACCATCAGATCTTGCAGCAAAACACCATCATCCTTATTTGCTTTATTATGCTTCAGTTTGAAGAGTTCAAAGAGGACGGAGAATGGGATCTGGTTCTCCAATAATGTCATGTCAATCAAGGTTTGAACTTGGGTTCTTTCACAACCATCTGCCACTGGAACCATCAATATAATATTATTAAGAGTTAATTCCAGCAATGGTCATCCGACTATGTTGATTTTCCAAAATTAGTCCCCGACTTTTAATTTGGACAATTTAGGTTCCCTGATTTTCAAATTCTTTCCAATGTTGGTCATTTCGTCAAATTTTGGTTAAATTGAGGTCAAATGAAGGGGTAAAATTGTCCGTTCACTTGTATACTCGTATTTCTTCTGTCATATACGCTATATATATGAATATAATATCAGTCGAAGAGACATCGACTGAGATTATATGGTTTCGATTGAAACTTCGACTGAGATTATATTCATATATATAACGTATAGGACAGGAAAAATACGAGTAATAATATACTAAACATGTGAATGGACAATTTGACCCCTTCATTTGACCTCAATTTAACCAAAATTTGACGAAAGGACCAACATTGGAAAGAGTTTGAAAGTCAAGGAACTAAATTGTCCAAATTAAAAGTCGGAGACTAATTTTGGAAAATCAACATAGTCGGAGGACCATTGCTGTAATTAACTCTATTATTAATTAGGAAGTAAAATTTTTTAGCATATATGATAATAAATACTCACGGTCCCATTTTACCTGTTCTACTTACTCTATTCATTGGTCAAACCAACTTTTTTTTTTCTTATTTTCCCTAGTAATTTTTACTTATTTTTAAATTTGATTTTTTTTTATGTTTAATAGTATTTTTAGTGTAGTTTCTAAATGTATAAATTTTGTATATTAATACTACACATAATATTATGAAAAATGGATTAAAAATAACCTCAGTCAAACCTCAACCAGACACATAAAATGTGGTCGAATAAATAATAAAGGTTGTGCACCTGTATAGGTGGGTTTTGAAAAAGTCCACTCAAGTCACAGGTGATGGATAATGTAGGCTGGCATGTAGCCATCCCCATCACCCATTGCCATCTCTCCATGTACCTAAGGCCTTCCTCAATAGTGGTGGATTTTTTAAAGGAGATTTTGCATGTGTGATTAAGAAAGAGAAAGTGGAAGGAGAGGAAAAAAAAAGAAAAGAAAAAAAAACAAAAAAAAAAACTGAAAAAAAAAATTTAAAAAATTATAATTACGCGCCCACCCTGGGCGCGTGCAGTTGTGAGGCGCAACTCTCATTAATGCTGATGGACCCCACATGTTCTATAAAATCTCCTCATTTGCATGAGGCATAATTTTACTCTCTCCCCTATTTATCTCTCCTCCAACTCACATATTTTACCTAAAATAACGTGCAAAATCCCCTTAATGGGGATGACCTAACTATTAACTCAACTTCAATTCCTCACTTATTCCTTAACAACCGCTTTAATTGGGTTGTTTTCCTAGACACTAGTAAAAAAGTATAATGAGGTCATGATAAGTTGAGAATTCAGGACTCTTGTAAGAAGGAGAAGAAAGATACTGGTACGAGCTTAACTCACTGGTTCTAATTCTGATTCTATAGGTAATTTTTGGGAGAAAGAGATCAAATTGTGGGAGTTATGCCCAAAGAAAAGACGGTAACTAAGACAACAA
This sequence comes from Ipomoea batatas, assembly GCA_002525835.2. NCBI lineage: Eukaryota > Viridiplantae > Streptophyta > Magnoliopsida > Solanales > Convolvulaceae > Ipomoea > Ipomoea batatas. The sequence continues at coordinate 3,439,922 of CM008343.1, read as the reverse complement.
CAACCTTCCTTTTTAATTTGGTCGAGGAACGATCCTCAGCTCTCAAAAGCTATAGCTGCTCCCCTTGCCCACGGCACAAAGAAAAAAAAAACTCTCATATGGTTTTGGAGGCACGGAAACGCTTACAACACCTATGAGATGATAACCGTACCTCAGGCGCTCAAAGTGGGATGGTAATTAAGAGAATAACTAACTCAATGACCAAATATGTTACATACCTCTATTCGAGTACTTTTCCATGAACTCAAGAATGAAGCAACCATCGACCAACATGTCCTCGAACTCCTCATCGCTCATGTGTGGGATGCCATCATTGTAACACGAGCGTGAGTCCTTTAACTTGGCGTACAATATGGCTTTACTACTATCCTCAGATTCATAAATCTCTCTACAAAGAGATTTCCCATAATTTTGCTTCACATTATCCTTATTCAACTTAGGATCTCCCATATGGTAAGGGCCGATGGATATTAGCTTTGGTTTATAAGCATCCTGCAGGTTGCTTTTAGTCAGTGCACTGTTCACTCTGGATATGTAATACTTCCCAGTCTCTTCTGGTATGTGTACAATACGATCTCCCTCTCTTTTCTGGTCACATATGCGAGTTAAATAATATGAAATTGTTTGGTAAATAGCTGTTAGTTGATTGAGTTAGTGGGTTTGACTAGTTGATATATAGCATTAGCTGATTGTAAAACAAGTGTTTGGTAAATTAGTTAGACAATTGATTACATGCAAAAAAAAATTTTCTTAAAAAAGTTTATGAAAAAGTTATTTTGAACAACTTTTTGAATTTTAATATTTTGGAGCAATAAGCTGTTATAACAAAAATTAATTAATCAAACACTCATATTGATTATATTGTTTAACAAAATTAAACAACTAATACTGGTCAAATAAGCTAAAATTGACGGATAATTACCAAACAGGTATATGTTGTTTTGATCTTGCTTTAAATTATTTTAAAGGATTGGACACATCATGCATGCCATTCATGGATTATAGGGTTCATTTGAAAATTGGAAAATAATTTATGCTTTTGCTAATAGTTTTCGTTATTTATCTTAGCATGGTTTAAATTTTAAGTGGTTTAACCTGATGAAATTCAAATAGTAACCAGGTAGATGGTGAGTCTAACTTGCCTCTATTTGATACCACCCACATATATAGAAAGGGAGAAAGGGAAATATGAAAAATATCTTTTGTAAAGATTTTGAAAGATATTTTTTTTTTAATTTCACAAAAAAAAAAAAAAAACTCTTTTGATCAAGATTCATATATTTCGTTAACTCCATTTTTCTTAAATAACAAAACACAAAAAAAATATTTATAAAATAATTTTTGAAAGTTATTTCGGATTTTTAAAACAAACCCCAACTTAAAAAAAGCTTCAACTTGAATTCACATGTAAATCACTAAATCATGCATGTGTCTATTTTCATTGAATTCATATTATATATATACTAAACAAATAATGATAATAATAATAATAACAATAATAATAATTATTATTATTAAAGATAAAATGTAACACTTGCTTTTTCTTGACGTTCAGCAGGTAGCAGTTGGACTTTTAAATCAGCCTCGAAGGCCATGCCTGGTGAGTTACCTAAAAATAAACATACGACATTAATACATTAGTTTTAAAGAATAATCATTAATCACCTATAAGATTCATTAAGTTATTCAAATCAACTTCAGTTAAGAGGTCGGTGCATACAAGGAATCTATCCATTTTAATAATAACCCCAACACTCCATCATCAAAATTTAAATCTTGATATTTTCTCTCAAATATTGCCTATTGAACCATTGATCTAAACTTGTATGGGGAAGATAGACCATACTCATCAATACACTGTGGGCAAGATAGACCATACTCATCAATACACCTCAAGGGTGTCATATCTAATCACTCAACAAACTTCTGTTCCAGCCACCACTAGAGATGGTGTGGTGCAAGTAAAACATAATTTGTCTACAAAAGATGAAATGTCCGTGCCTCTTAGACCCGAAATTATAGTGGAATAATAGCAATCTATTAAGTGAAAATGAACTGGGTCTGGTGGCCAAAATAAAGAAATCCACCACATTGAGTGAAACTTCTGCGCTATGGCTGTAAAACTCGATTAGAATAAAAATGAAAGATAAGCAGTTATAAATAAATAGTGCAGAAATTAAAGATGCAAAATTATAAGAGAATATTGGCGATAACAAAATTTAACAATGTACCTAAATATTAGAGAATATTGTAATGATTGAAGCTTGTTTGCGAGATATTGCTGCATTTGGCATACCTCTTTATAGGCATGTGGTACATACACATGACATTGCACTGTCACATATGCCAAGTGTAATCCACCAGTGCTAGGCCAATTATACCATGGACCAAGGTCTACCTTGAATTGTAGACTTTAGTCTAAAAATAACTTTCAGATTTTGTATCTATAGTTGACACATTCTGTATGTATGTGTTGATAATTTCTGTACCTGTAGCTGTCATTTTATGTGTCAGCAATTATATATTAAGTCATATTATGTATCTATAGTTTACACATTCTGTACCTGCAGTTGATAGTTTCTGTACCTGTAACTATCATATTATGTGTCAGCAGTGATCTAATTATTTGTTTACATGTAGAAAAACTATTAATTGTAGGTACATAATTAATGTGTTAACTGAAGGTACAAAATTTTTGTATCAGAGTTCATATCCATGGTATAACAATTGCCAATGCTACGTACACATACCTTTATTTCTTTATACTTAGCAGTCAACATTGTTTTAGCCCTTTAAGTTGAGTGCTCTATTATCAATTGTAAGATCAAGTGCTTATCACTATATTAAAAATTATAACTAATATAAAAAACATAATTTTATTTTCTTATACTTGAATAGTAGTCAATACGACTTTTTGATGGCAAGATATTAGGTTCAGCTATCTAAGCTGCCGCCCAAGAAATCTTTTATTTACGATTTTGGAGATAATAATTTGAGCATAAAGTGTTCATATGCTTTTGTTTTTTTTTAATATTAAGTACTATTAACTCTATTACAATTACAATGTAATATTTGTTCTATATTTTCTCTAAAGTATCTTTTACTTTTATTTCAGTCTAAAGTACCATCTACTTTAATTATTCATCACAATTTTTTTTTTTAATATATCCTTATAAACTTTAAACATGAATGTGTCATACATATATATATACATGCTAAATCATCTCAATTTTATCCGACATTTAGTGGTGCATTGCTTCTATAAGTCCTTTCACTTTTAATTTGTTGTGACTTTATTATTATCCAGTATTTTAAATAGCAAAGGCAATGAGATGGAAAGTATAGTCCCATTATATTCGCAAATTATTTTATGGACCATATAGTGCTGTGTAGATCATAACAAAAAATACATTTTAATATATTAAAAGTACATTATTGAATGTACATTATACAAAATAATGTACTTTCAGTATTTAAATAATGTATTTTCTCTGAATACAATATACATTTTTAATATACAAAAATTAAATTATTTGTGTACTGAATGTACATTATTTAATAGTAAGGTCCACACAACTGTGTGGACCATGCATGTAACCCTATTGCGCTCCCCGTTCTTATCCTCATTCTTTGAATATTGGTCCCCATCTCCTATATATATCCCTATCCGAGCAGAGATTATGGATCTTCGTGGGGTTGAGGAGAAATTGTCATCCCTAACTCTGAGCCTGAGGTAGTGCACATATTGACCTTAGCGGATTATTTTTTTATTTTTTATTTCTCTACCACTCAATAGTGCATTGCACACTCAATACATATTTTGGATAGTGACTGCGGAGTTTTCTCGTAAAAAAAACATTGTGTTATTACACATAACACTCATATAGTCCATGCAATTAAAAATTTTCTATGATTATATTAAACAATTGAAATATATATTGCTAATTGTATAAAGGTATAATAAAATTTCTTACTAGCTAATAATTAACTTATATACTCTTGAAACTCACAAACCATCAAATAAAAAGTATTCAAACTTTGAACACTTTTTATTTGATGTGTATTTCAATTCAAACCATTAAAGATGAGAGGCCAAAAGTGCATACAATCATTCGATTATTGAAGATAATTTTGGTGATGAATTGATGATAAAAAAAATTGTATCATTATCAATTTAAACTTTTATTTAATTAAGATGAAACATATATTTTGGTATGATATTGGAGCAAATCAGCAAAATGTCTTGCATTCAAATCTCATGCATTACCCATCATAAAAGAAATATTTTCATGTATAGTATTTAGCCTGGCCTATTAAAAATTATTGGCTTACATTTGAAATGCTAAACATTTAAGTACCGCTACACCTAAATTACTTTTTACGTTTATTTTGTTTTATTTTTATTTTATGTGTTTAATTTAAATTAACTAGTTATTTTGCTTAATATTTAAGTAAAAGAAATTAAATGTTAAATTATTAATCCAAATTATCATATTCAAATATTGAGTTAGTATTTAAGTGTTCAATTCTTCATGACTATATGTATTGGGTTCAACTCTTATGATGAGAACCACTACATTTTTCTAACCATGAGAACTCTAGACAAATGTTAGTCTTCGATCTAGGAGATCTAATGGTTGAAAAATAAAAAGAAAAGAAAAGAAAATGAATATGATCAGAATATTACAAATTTCAAAGTTTAATGATGTATTTAAGAATTGAGAAAAATCTAAGTAAAAAAATACTTAAATTGACAAATTACTAGAAAATGTAAAAAATGTAATTTTTAGTAGTATTATTTTGATCTCATGATGCCAATGAATTTGTGGTCTAGTGACATGAAGTGACTTCTGAAATAGGAGGCTCTTCGGTGGGGGCGGTATTGAGTCTTTGTGATTCATTAGGTGGTTAAATAAAAAATACAATTTTTTTTAAAAAAAAACTCTCTACATCACATGTGAGTCTGGTGACAAACTATTTTTTTCACGTGTGTCTTAATACTAGTTTTATACGCGCATTGCGCGTATGGGTTAATGCCCAATGTTTATATTTAAATAAATATTTGAAAGTATATCAATGCAAGATTATATAGGAGAAGTTTATACATGGGTAATTGAATGTTGAATTTTTTATTTAAATATCTAACTCAAAGTATATGAATCCAAGATAATATAGAAAATTCATTATAATTATTACTAAAATAAATGTTTGCAACCTTGTAAAATGGATAGTCTAAATATTTGGTTTAAAAATGATAGTCTAAATAAATACTACTTTTAATTTGAATTTTTCTAAGTGTTCTTAATTCTCTTTTGAGTAACACTGTCATTGTCTTCATCTTTACTATTTGTTCTCTTCCTTTTTGTTGGTAGTATGTTATTTGCAATTCGGATATTGTTGGTAGCATAGATGACAACGTCATGCAATGAGATTATGATATAGGAGCTACGGACTTTCCTTTAGGTGTTCTGCTTGGGGTTCATTTGGTTCAATCATTATTGTTGAATGAGTTATTGTGGATAAAGAAATCCCTAGTTTAAGAAAAAAGATTAAATTAATTAATAAAAATTTGAAATTTTAAAATATTATGTATTCCAAAGATATTAAAAGGTAGTTTCTCGCTTCAATTTGCTGGGTAATGGGTTATTTGAATATTTTCATTGTCAACAAATCCCCCAAGTAGTTAATATGATTGGTTTCAAACTATTCTTTTTTATTTTTTTCATGGTATTACAGAAATACATATGTATCATTTTTTGGTGTAATTATTAATTTATTTAATTCAATAAGAGTAAAATAGAGTGATTCCGCTTCAATTTGTTGGTTTATTATTTGAGTACTCTCTTTGTCAACCAATCCCCAAGTAGTTAATATAATTAGCTTCAAATTATTTTAAAATTTTTTTCATAGTATTAATAAAATACTTGGTAAATAAATATATAACATTATTTTGTACTATAACTTTGATATTTAATTACAAGATATTGTAAAAATAAGATAATGGACAATGTAATGAATATCAATTGATAAATTTGAATATAAAGAATCTTTGCATGAGAGAAAATAAAGACAATATAACTAATGAAATTATTTATCTTATTTAATTTAATTTTTTGATAATGAATAATTTTTTCAATTAAAGGTATTGTAGACACATAATTCTAAATTAAAGAAATACACATGTATCATTTTTTGTTGTAGCTACTAATTTATTTAATTTAATAAGAGTAAAATAGAGTGAGAAACCTAATTATGTCAAATTTGATTGAGATGAGGTTGAACCTAAGACCTTTCTTATAGAAATTAATGGGTAAGTTAAAAGTTAACGGAATATTAACGGAGAAGAGAATATTTAACGGAAAACTTAACGGATTATCATAAAAGTAAGGTTAAATTAGGTAATCTCTATTAAGAATATTAATCTGAATTATCTTAACCATCTGTTTGATTAAATAATTCATCTGAACCATCCATTTGATTAAATAATTTGACCGCCATTTTTTCTACCTATTTTAGGCCTAACTCTCCTTGGCTCTTATTAGTATAGTAGATAAATGTTTATATCAAAATTTTATGTATATAAATAAAAGTTGACAGTAGAAAATTATGAGAGTAAATATAATATTTTCCAAAAACAAATAGTGCCACTGGGTCGGATTTGTAACATGATAGCTAGCTAGGATGACGTCGTCATGGATGACACAACCAATTGATCTCAGCAGACGTCATACTGCAATCATGCCTGGGCTATAAAGAGATAGTACTTAGCACTTAGCAGCCTAAGAGCATCCACATTTGTGGATCATAGCAAGTTTTTTCAGATCAATAAACTAAAAGTGAGTTCATAACTAGTGTGAGAGAGTTTTTTGGAGTTTTTAATTTCTGCAAGTAATGGGATCATTGTGGGGCCCAAACTGACGCATTAAACATGGAAAATGAATGCAGGTGTGCGAAACGCGCACCTGCTGTGCGCCTAGCTGGCGCGTAAATCACTTTTGTTTTTTTTTTTTTGTTTTGATTTTTTTTTCTTTTTCAGAAAGTGACAGCTTTTCTATGCTTCTTTTTCCTTTTTATTTTTTTGTTTTTTTTTTGTTTTTTGCTTCTTCCCTCTACTGACTTCATTCCCACGTGGACTGAAATAACCCCTTAAAAAACTAGAACAGATAAGGATGCTCTAATAAATGAAGCAATATATCGCATGCATGATAAGAGCATCCTTATCAATGGGGTTATTTCACGACTATTGATGAGTTTTTGAAAGTGTGATTAGGAAAGAGAAAGTGGGAGGGGAAGAAAAAAAGTAAAAAAAAATCTAATTTAAAAAAAAAAAAACACACACACACACACAGCTGACGCGCCCACTGGGCGCCGGCTGTGACAGCCACTCACGCGTGGCGTGGCCTTTGTTGGACTCCGTGCGCTGTATTACTGTTCCAATATCTTCAATGTTGCAGATGAACCCAAAGCCTCTCTCCTCCCTTCTCTCACTTCCAACTCAACATTTATTGTTCCAATATCCACTAAATATGCATTGATGGTGATGCTCTAAGACATAGCACCAGTACGTTCTGAGCATTTATGATTGTTGGGCGGAAGTTAGTAAAGGCCAAGTCTAAACATCTTGTAGCTGAGGGATTGTTAGCTGAAGGTCGAAAAATAGGACCAAGTCTAGCATCCAACAACTAGAAAATGTGATGCCAGTCTATAAAGAAATAAAGTTGTGCTTTCGCTGCTAGCTATAGCTTTTGATGTAAGTAGAAATGTCAAACTGGGCTGAAGTCCACGGCCTAGCCCTAACCTGGGTCAAGTTAAGACCTAAAATTTTGATCATCTCGCTCCATCGAATGTGGATACTCACTTTCATTTTTCAATTTTAGTTTAGTGGTTCAACTCGCTAGATAAACTCGATAGTCGACAACTTGAGGTTTGGGTTAGGGTCAAGCCAACCCATTTAAAAAAAAAATCATTTTAGCCCAAACCGATAAGCTTAAAAGCCTTGCAGGACTAGCTCAAAATCTAACAAGTTGACCCAATTGATATCCCAAGGCTTAAGTTGTAACTCTCTTCCACATTATACCATCCCTGATCACTGATTGAGCCTTGTTAATACTCCTCCAAACGAAGGATGGATTTTCTCCAACTTTTGCTTCAAGAAAAAAGTTATGATGTTTTTAATATATATATATATATATATATATATATATATATATATATAGAGGTTGGATCAGCTATTGTCCTATAAATAGGCAATCAGAGGAACAAATTTTAATTTTGATGTCAGCTGAGTGGTAGATTGTGAGGTAAGAACAACAAATTTTCCTTAAAATTATTTTTCTGACATGCATATATAGCAGGATGAAACGTAAGTAATTAAATAACAGACATTAAAGGAGTTGCAACATTGGTTGTCTGAGATTCCTTGCGGCTGCAGTCATAGATGCCACAATATGCTTGCAGTATCTGCAGTATTAACAGAGCTGCCAGGAAGATATAGGTGAGATATTTCATGGCTATAATTGCTGGTTTCTTGACAACTAATTCCTTTGTACTCTTCACAATCTTGTTGCAAAACTTGTACGCCCTTGTCCACATCATCTTGCTCTCCAATTCCTCCACCATCTTCTTCACTTCCTCCACCGCCTTCTGGCTCTCCGACTGCTCGCCGCCGCCGCCGGATCTGTTAATCCCGTTGAACATTTCTGCGATTTTTTCGTCGCTCAGACCGCCTTCTTCAATAATACCGTTGTTGCGCAGTAACTTGACGTCTTCAGTCGTATCCACAATGCCGCACATCAAATCAACGTAATCTGTAAGCTCTAATTTGGATCCAGGTGAATGTGCGGCGGCGAATAATGCAGCTTCATACGCCACCAAGTTTCTCAGCACCACTTCTGAGTCAGATTCCAGTTTGATCTCCGGCAGATAAAGTGTGTTTGCTTCGCCTTCCTCCGCCGATTGGAACTTGATTCCCCTGATTCCTCCAATTATGGGCTTGAAATCTACATTGAATTTCTTAGACAACTCTGAGGCCGATGGAATTTGGATCTCCTCGATCTTAGCCTTTTTTTCTTCTTCCTGTTTGGATATGTAGTTGGCAAATCTGCTGCTCTTCCATACTTGAACAATGGCGGCAACAGTTTGGAATGGTTTTATCACTGTATTTTCCAAATCAAACTCGGCACATGAGAAACCTTGGTCGTCGTCCTCATCGTCGTCCTCGTCCTCGTCTTTGAGACCTTGGTTGTTCACTATGAGATAATACAAGTGAGCCAGCAGATGTTTGCTCGGTTTTCGCAGATTTTCACGAAGCTCGGCCAATTTGAGCGGAGAATGTGCTCTGCAGAAGTCGTAAAACAATTCCGCATACAATTTGGTACCTCCATAACCTGATTGAATAACAACTCTTAGTTATTTAGTCCAACCAGACTTCTTGATAAGACTAATTAACTTGCACCACTTAAATTAAGGCACTAATACATAATATGTGATATATATTATTTAGGGGAAATCTCACTGCTGAAATCATCATCGTCGTCTCGGAATAGTCCCAGTTTGTTCCCGGCCAGGCTCAGCGCCGCCGCCGGGATTTGGTTCTCCAGTTTCAGAACATCCTTGGCCAACGTTGTGTGGACGAGGTCGACACTGTTGTGGTGGTGATAACATTGCAGGAAAGCAAGGAGGTAGAGAGAATCGATGGCCATAATGTAGGCTAAGGTGAGGGGTTCGAGGTCCAAGTAGTTGTCGTAGTTGGACCGAATCAGCGGCTCCAAATCATTCATCTCCTTGACAAAATTATTCAGAGAAAATTTTTGGTCGATAATAAGGTTCTTCACTAGAGCACGCTTTTGCCTTTCTTCGACGTTGAGATTGGGGCTAAGATGATGGTATGCCCCCAGGCCCAGTCTCTGTGGGGTGTAAGCTTCCGCTAATGTTTCCTTCAACTCATTGGTGACTAGAAAGATGGAAGGTGTGGCCTCAACCTTTATGTTCGCTTCTATGGAACTAAGGCCTTGCCGAACCCATTGCTTCTCATACGTTGATGATGAAGCCGTAGCCATGGGCGATGGCAGTAGTGGTGGTGGTGGTGGTGATTACAATACTTTGGATGCGGTGGCTTCCAAACTACATTATAAATACAATTAAAATACAAAAATAAAAAATCAAGCCAAAACCTTGTGGTCAAGCGGCTCCCAAGTGGGAGGTCAATATGGATAGATACTATATGTAACAGTGTCAACTGTATTCAAAAAAAAAAATACAAAAATCAAAATCTAGAAATAACTCCAACCAAATTGGTCAGGTTACAAGTTTAACTCCATACTTATTAATTTTTAGACATTTTTAAGCAATTTTTTTTTTAAATCTCAGCTCTCAATCATTGCCTTTATATGCATTAAATTCTTTGTGGGGGTAAAGGAGAGGCAGAAAATATCAAAGGTGGTTGGGGAGTTGAAAACATTTAATCCATACGTAATAGTATTTCAGAATGAGTTTAAGTAAATACACACTAACGTAGTGTATGTCGTGTAAGCACTTAATTCACATATCATTAGCTAGATCTTCTAGGGCATCTTGATCTTCATAATACTTTTTTAAATGGTAATCTGTCTGAAACTGTCTACATGAAACAACATCCTGATTACATTGATGCTCAATATCTAAATCATGTTTACTTGCTTAAACGATCTCTATATGGTTTAAAACATGCTCCTAGAGCATGGTTTAATCGTTTACACTCATTTTTGCTCTCTGTTGGCTTTCAAGCATAAAAACAGATGTGTCTGTTCTATTTTTCTCAAGATTCTACTTATGTGTACCTATTAGTTTATGTGGATGATATACTTGTGATGGAGTGACCAAGATCTTATAACCCGTTTATTATCATAAACTAAGCTTTTAAGCAATTTTTTTTTTTAAAATCTCAGCTCTCAATCATTGCCTTTATATGCATTAAATTCTTTGTGGGGTAAAGGAGAGGCAGAAAATATCAAAGGTGGTTGAGGAGTTAGAAAAAATTTAATCCAAAAGGTTGAATCCCCATCCCTGGGCCCCTCACGTCTCGGCCCGACAAAACATATCATGGTAACTCAACTGAACATAAACATGTAAATCATGATAACTGAACTGAACACAGAGGCTAGACCTTTGCTCACTGCGCATAAGAAACCTCCCACATTGCCCCTGGTGATCCCTAGTCTCTTCTCCTAACCCGCGAGCCTAATGGGTGGGCCCGCAAAAAACTGCCAAAAATTAGATCTGCTGTGAGGCGTGTCTAATGGGACAAGGCGGCCCGCTTTGGCAGTACTGTGCAAACTATGACATGGAAATGTAAGGCAGAAAATCTTCAATCTGATCGCATAGAATTCACCTAACGATGGGTCTGTGGCATTGTTCATACAACTAATGATTGTAAAGGGAAGGCCTGGTGGATGAACAAGTCTTTGAAATCTTCAATGGGATTAGCAGATCTTCTCTTCAGGGAAGTCGAAGGAGGAGTGGGCTAGCCGGAAGGTGGTGAAACAAGTGAAGAAGATGGAGCAAAAGGCTGTACAGATCTCTCCAAAAGATGATTGATTGTGAGGATTGCAGTCCAGTTTGTAAGGAAACCTTTTGGAATTGCAATGAAGTATCTGACGTTTATGTTTATGGTATTGCAAGCAAGCATATTGCCAAGTCTAATGGATGCAAAATATGCTTGGACAGCTCAGGTGATCACAGAGGTGGAGTTTGAAAAGAAAGACCATAAATTGAATCTCATCAGTACAGTGTAGAAGTAACATCTCAAAGTGAGGGGGCTCCCACTAAATAAAAGTCTAGCCATCCTCCCAGATGTTCTGTAACTTCTGTCGGGGCGTCGAGGTCCTTGGAGTTGGAGATTCAACCTTTCGGGAAGGAAGTCTATGGATGCAAAATCAGGGATTCTAAAGCCAATGCAATCATCAGTCTAATGATATCTGTTTAGTTCTTAGCATTAGTACTTTGAGGTTTCTACTTGCATCTTTCTTTATGCTATTGCTGCCACCTCTCCACTTAGCCTTCCATCTTCATTGCCATAGATTTCAAGAAAATTGGTGCATTTTCCAGTACCCTGCAAATATAATACCATTGTGCATCAACAATGATCTTTACCACTCACAGCCCTGCTGACAATTCTGTGAACAAACCCATTGCATTTGATAATAGAGTCTTTGAACAGTAAATTGGGGGTTTGTATTTAAATGCACAGATAATTACTGAATAATCTTCTCAAAAACGAAATTTAATTTTGCTTCAACAGATAAAACCAAAATAGCCTTGCATGACTAGTCCAAAATCTAACGAGCAAATTCCTAAGCATAAATGCAGTTTATATCCTGCACCAGGGTCTCACCTCATGCATATATAGCACGATGAAAGTAATTAAATAACAGACATTAAACGAGTTGCAACATTGGTTGTCTGAGATTCCCGGCGACTGCAGTCATAGATGCCACAATATGCTTGCAGTATCTGCAGTATTAGCAGAGCTGACAAGAAGATATAGGTGAGATATTTCATGGCTATAATTGCTGGTTTCTTGACAAGTAATTCCTTTGTACTCTTCATAATCTTGTTGCAAAACTTGTACGCCCTTTTCCACATAATCTTCTTCTCCCATTCCTCCACCATCTTCTTCACTTCCTCCACCGCCTTCTGGCTCTCCGACTGCTCGCCCACGGCGGTGGATCTGTTAATTCCGTTGAACATTTCTGCGATTTTTTCATCGCTCAGATCGCCCTCTACAATGATATCCTTTTCGCGCAGCAACTTGACGTCTTCAGTTGTATCCACAATGCCGCACATCAAATCAACGTAATCTGTAAGCTCTAGCTTGGATCCTGAATCTGCTGCAAATAATGCAGCTTCATACGCCACCAAGTTTCTCAGCACCACTTCTGAGTCGGATTCCAGTTTGATCTCCGGCAGAAAAAGCGTGTTTGCTTCGCCGCCGCCTTCCTCTGTTGCTTGGAACTTGATGCCCCTGATTCCTCCATGAGTGAGCTTGAAATCCACATTGAATTTCTTCGACAACTCTGAGGCCGATGGAATTTGGATCTCCTCGATCTTAGCCTTTTCTTCTTCTTCCTGTTTGAATATGTAGTTGGCAAAGCTGCTGCTCTTCCATACTTGAAGAATGGTGGTAACAGTTCGGAATGGTTTTATCACTGTTTCTTCCAATTCAAGTGATTTACAACACACTTCTACTGCAAATAATTTTTTTTTTTTCAGTTTACTTAATAATTTGCAATAAGAAAAATATTATTGGTAATAAGAATCATAGTTTGATAAAAAACTTTGATTATATCAGCGGTGAGATTCGAACTCGCCAGTCCCTATGGCTCGTATAACTGAATCTGGATTCTTTAGCGGTTGAAATTCTATACAATCCTACTAAGGATTTGTTTGGAACATAGAAAAATGACTTATGAAAAATGAGTTATTTTTTGAAAAATAAATTCATTTCCAGTGTTTAGATGTATTATGAAAAACTGTCTTTGTGTGTTTGGTTCATTTTTTGAAAAAATGGGTAGAATTGTATAAACATTATACGGAGTAATTATTTTATTTAAAATATAAAAAATTATAATAATATTAAAATAATGATTTTTATTTTTGAGAGAAAAAATAATGTTATTTATTGAAAATAGAATTAAAAAAAAACCGTAAACCAGTAAACTTGTATGGTTTCCGCCGTAGACCAGTACTGGTCTATGGTCTATGGCGGAAACCAGAGATGTACCATGGATTTCCAACGGTTTTTTCACCTCCTTGGTCCATAGCCATGGGTGATATGACTTAGTTTTGGCCGAGAACATGCGAAACGGCCATTTTGCGATTCCAAAAAATGACTTAAGAAAAAAAATTTCGTAAGTCATTTTTCAAAAAAAAAATGAACTGATTTTTTCAGTCAACAAAAAACATTTTCCGGACGTTACCAAACACTGAAAACTTGAAAAAACATTTTCCGAAAGCTATTTTACGGGTTACCAAACACACCCTAAGCCAAAGTCAAAATACTGTGGACGAAGACTCTATTCATGCAACAAAAGAGCAACAACCAGGCCGCAAAGAATAAGCAAATTGCTGTAAGTTTTTCTGACTTTGTGATGAGAAATAAGCTTTAGTTTGTTACATGTTCCGATATTTTAGTTATGTTTAGATATTTATTTTTACTTTCTCTGTCCTATTTTATGTGTCTGGTTCAGTTACTTTTTACTGAACTTACTTTTTATCCAATTTTTTATAATATTAAGTTTAGTATTAATATACAAAATTTATATATTTAGAAACTACACTAAAAGTACTATTAAACACAAAAAATCAAATTTAAAAATAAGTAAAAAATATTAAAAATAAATAAATAAATAAAATAATTAGTTTAATCAATAAATAATAAATAGGACATGTAAAATGACATGGTATAGAGGAATATTATTTAAACGACTGCACTAATGAGCTCTGAACAAAGTTTTTGTTCTTTCTTCGGAAAGGACAAGTCAATACCTGGGATGGGTTGTCGGCGCCGGTATGGTTCTATCACTGGTTCTGCCCCATCAAATGAGCCTGCATCCATTAATGCAATTAAATTATTATTATTATTATCAGTTTACTTAATACTACGTAATTTACAATGAGAAAATATTATTGTTAATAAGAGTATAGTTGGATTAAAAAACTTTGATCATAGCAGCGGTGAGATTCGAACTCACTATTCTCTATGGTTGTGGTCGTCGTCGGAGCAACGCCTAAACAATTTGAATCTAACGAGGCAGATGAATCTTCATCCTCATCTTCGTCTTTGAGACCTTGATTGGGTTGTTGGCTGCGGTATGGTTTTATCACTGGTT
>CM008343.1:3372713-3386412 GCA_002525835.2 Ipomoea batatas | reverse complement strand
GTCACTGCATCAACAATCACATTAGCTGTGAATTCCAACCTTCTCAACGGCCATTTGCTATCCATACATGCCGCGAGATTCACAAACTTTCTGCACCTAGCTGACCTGTCCTTCTCCAAAGGCTTACTCGGAATAGTAGTCCTGATCAAGCGCTTTGAAGAACAAGGTCTTACTGTTGGAAGGGCTGTACCTTTTGACTTGAGAGAGAGCATGAATCTGAACAGATCCCGAAGAGTGAACAGCTAAGTTTGACTGAGATTTCTGTAAGAGAAAATTATTTGCAGCACCCCCTTCCCGCTCGCCGGCAGCTTCTCCTTCGTCCTCGTATTCGTGAGGCGAGAACCCCCTTCCCGCTCGCCGGCAGCTTCTTCTTCGTCATCGTATTCGTGTTGGGATGAGGAAAGAGTAGTGGCTATGGACATTAGAATGGCCAAGACCAAATAATAAAAACAAGAAAAGACTATTTTACCCCTGTCAATTAAGGATAAAAGTTGGTTTATTTTTTCCGGCCAGTTTTGGCCGCCAATTTGGCCGGCTGGACCAAAATTGAGAAAAAATGCATAGTCATGGTACGTAATTAACATTTTTGAAAGTCGCGGATAGCAATTAACACTACTACAATAGTCATTGGACCAAAATGGCAATTTACTCTCACATTTATTATATATGTACTTTATATACACGTCTTCTTCACATATGTAATCACTCTAGCAAAATGTAGCACAATTTGTTAATAAGGTAGCAAGGTCCAATTAATATAATGTTTTCTTGTCCTAGGATTGTGGACCTAATTTTACTCCTTGAGTAGTTGATAGGCCCAGTGCATATTAGG
Organism: Ipomoea batatas; assembly: GCA_002525835.2. Classification (NCBI taxonomy): domain Eukaryota; kingdom Viridiplantae; phylum Streptophyta; class Magnoliopsida; order Solanales; family Convolvulaceae; genus Ipomoea; species Ipomoea batatas. The sequence continues at coordinate 3,385,580 of CM008343.1, read as the reverse complement.
TCTTCCAAAGGGCAAACCCATTAAGACTCAACAGGATGATGATATTTTTATTTATAAATAATTATAATTTATTTATAAAAAAAAAATATTATCACTTATTTTTATATTATTCACCCCAATAATATGCTAGCTAGGTTTACTCGGAAGTTTTTGATAGTATCAATTGATCCCTATTATTTCATAAATTGCCCATCGTCAGTGTGCTCTGAATGAAGTTTGTCGTATGACGATTTTAGTCGGTAAATGATCATAAGACAGTAAATCAGTCTGGGTTGTCCATAACTATCTGAGCAACAACTCGATTGGAATTACCTTTCAAATAGTATCTAATTTTTGATATTACAAGGATTGAAAAATCCTTCAATGGTACATGGGTTATATATACCCTATAATTTGTAGCATTATGAATGGATAAATTTGAATTATTTTTCCAATATGTTCAAATTATAAAACAAATATTACAGGCTACATTTTGGCGTCTTCTCTTTGTCGATCTTCTAGGAATTTGAATTTTTCTTCTTCTCACTTTTCCAATTTGTTTTATATAAAAGGCCCAAAGTTAAAAGTAACAAAATAAGTGCTAGAGCAATAATGCCAAGAGAAAAGATAAAAATAACACTGAATTTGATGTGGATAGCTCATTCCATTTGTGTGCATCACACACAAACACATATGATCAAATACATATATATGTCGTGTCCGTGAAGGGGCCGGTCTATACAATTATAATTAGATAGGTTATTAAGATATGTATTGTTCCATTTAAAATTATTTTCGGAGAAATTAATACTAATATAGAAACAGTCATACATGTTAATTTTAGAAGATAATAGGCGTTGGTAACAATAAATTAAATGTTTATAGCACAACGTTGGGGAATTACCGCTAGGCCTCACACTTAATTAGCTCAGTAAATCGACTTGCGAGCTCGTCAGAACCAACTAACCAACCTAGTATAGCTCGACCAAATGCATCCAAATATGCCTAATGGCTAAGAAGATGTCAAAGTTAGTTATATACTCAACAAATTATGCACGGATACGTCTCAGAATGGACCGTGATACGTACAAGAATAAGTGACACATGTAATTACGTCATTCGTAACTATATTTCATACATTTCAGTCCTGAAATAACTAGTATAATTATTATTTTTGTAATGAAATTGTGGATAAGTTGAATACATTTCTCAGTATAGATTTTGAGGGCTCCAAGTCACTCAAAATCTTATCCTTCTACATTATTGTTCCATTGATGATTTTGTTTGTTCAATATAAGCTTAAACTTGAATGGGAACTAACATTTGCATTTATCACAAATTAATTATTGAAGCATATATACATATACATATAGTATATATAATTTTCAAAAAGAAAAAAGCAAAGATGTTAGGTAACATGATGAATGCTTTTCAAAAAATATATAAAAAAAAATTACAGAAGCAACCAATTATTACAATTCACACAGTGATAATGATCAAATCATCATCATATCAGATATCATCTCCACTTTTTGTTTTGGGTGTATAATTTTCAGAGAGTTTGTTTCTAGCCACCATTATATTCTTTTCAGGAAACTCGAGTTCAAGTAAATTTATATCTTGTATAATAATTCACAAATTACACAGGAGATGTAAATCACGCTAAAAAGACTTTATGCAATAGTTCCATTAAAAGTGTATTAACAAAAATTAAACTCGTAACATTCTAGTCTGATAGTAAATTATAATTCACTTACTCAGTCACCCTTTCGAGGCCTGGTCGGGCCACCATTCTTGACAACACAGTCGCAAAAATCCATGGAAGTACTGTGCTGATAATAATTTCTCAACCAGAAACTGTGGCCAAGGAGAAAAGGTATCTGACAACACTGCTATTTTTGCCATAACGTACCCTTTTCTTGTCTCAGTTACTGCCTTATTAGCGGCGTAGCTACCTTAATTTAATCCTCAAATCTTATCTTAACATTCACAACACACATAAGCTTCATGTCTCAACACAAACATTTATCCTCTCCTCTTCCCTATTTAATTTTTACAAAGTTTCCTCTATATATTTTCATAGTACCAAATACAATCATGTATGTATAATGTATTCAGTTATATAGTATATATATCATCATGTAAATAGTATCCAATATAAGAAATATATATTACTACATTGTACCGGTACTATTAGTAATGTAGAAAATTTCATATATATATATATATAATTGACCGTAACAAAAATATAGTGCAGTAATAGCAATTACACCAAACTAAATATAATGTGGCAAAATAGTAGAAGCTAAGACATGGGCTCAATATATATATAATATGATATGATGATAGGTAAAGTTTAGGGTTTTTGGTTTAGTTTAATCCAAAGTTAATCATTTCAAAAAAAAATTTAAAAAAAATAAATTAAATATTTCAAGAATAGTACTTTAATTTATGTATCGAACTGGTACTATAGATATATAACATTCATATATTTATTCATTAGTTACTTGTGAATGGATTTAATCGCTTAATTTTCACCTATTCAGTGTAAATATATATAACGTATGAATTCAACTTTTTATAGAAGCAAGAAAAGTATATATGTAAACAGTAAATAGACTATAAGCTTGTGATGGCATATATGGATAAATTAAGCTGAATAACACGAACATAAAAGAAGGCAGTGTATAGTATTCTCTGTATACATTACAAGTACGATATTTGGACATAATTAATAAGGTAATAATTATATTCATATGGACCGACCCTAGCTCTCATGTAGTTGCAGTAACATGGAACTCATCATAAATATACGCCACAAATTAATAAGCCATACATGATATACATATAGAGAGATAGAGAGATATATATAGAGAGAGATAAGCTAGCTAGCTAGATTTAAGATTTACTTGTTTTGCTCGGGATTTGGACCGCTAGGAACTTCATGTGCGGAAACTCGGAATTCCCAGCCGGAATTCGCTTTTCCGGCGCCGGCTGCGGCGGCGGAGACGGCTGCAGCATTGAGTTGGGGTTTTGTTCCCGGAGATGAGGAAGATGACGGCGGGGGCTCGGAACGGAGACGGCGGTGACCGGAGAGTGCTAAACCGGGTGTTAAGAGCCCAAGAAGGAGGAGGAGGAGGAGGAGGAGAGGTTGAGCTTGAGGTTTCGCCATGAAAACACCAAGAAATTGATTAACCACCCCCCAATAGTTGTAGGGAGATCAATATCCATGAACCAAGTGGAGCTACCTCCCAAGTTTTATAACATACAACCCTATTTTCTTGCCTGGATTTTGAGAAAGAAAGAAAGTTGTGATGATGATGAGTTCATATTCTAAACCATCAAGGTTGATTTTATAGTAAAGACTAAAGAGTGTATAGTGCTAGTGTACTGCTGGCTACACGTCCCATACTAGAGTAATATTACATGTACTCTTATTTTTATTCTATTTTTTATTTTTTGTTGATGTGACATGTACTTGGGTTATAAATTGAATAAAAAATTGATCACACTTTTTATTCTTTTAAAAATAAAATAAAATTAAGACATGTGGCGGAGGTTTTTTTAATTCGATGGGGTTGAACTTATTATTATCTTCCTTCCCCATTTATATAGAGGGTATCTTTTATTTTGCATTTTGTAAATTTGTACCCCACAGTTTCAAGAAATTACATCTTTATGGGTGAAGAAAAAAAACTTACAACCAATACGACATGATGGTGTGGATCGGATAAACTCTGTTCATATCGAATAACCCGCAAATCACATGCATAAAGGAATTGAAGTAAATTGCATTAGAAAAACCTTGCGCTAATGGTCCCTTAAAAAGGATGTTGGCAAAAATATAATCAAACTGGTGAAATTTTTAGTACGAGAATTATATTCCACCCACTCAGTTACCCATTTAAAAGCAATAAATCACATATTATGTTAATGTGTGATGCACATGTTTTTCCCAAGTCCAGTGATTCATAGTTTATTCGTATCATCATTAGTACGTAGTATAAGAGACAAAACCGCAAACATGTGAAATATTGAGGATGGATAACATTTGCTTATATATGTCAATGACCTTGTGGTGTAGTGGCATCTGGTGTCCCGGTTAACACTCTCACATGAATGATAGGAGTGGGTTCGAGCCTGGTTGAGAAAGTAGCTCTGAACAGATACTACATTGTAACCGAGTCAGTAATACTTAAAAAAAATATAACATATAATTCAAGATTAAATTTAAATAAACGCTAATAATTAACAGACTAAAATCTCACTTTTCATAGTAGTATAGATCACATTTTATTTATTTATTTATTTTTATAATGGAGATATAGTATAATGGTCATCATTTTAATTAGTTTCCCATGATGCCCCTCATTTCACTGGGATTTACAGAACATGTCTTGGACCAGTTTGGATAGAATTGACCAATTGAAATTACTTATTTTTTTCACATTTAGGCGCGGGCGTACGTGTAGGTGCATGTGAAAACAAACCATTCTTCATTATCGGAGAGAGAACTGATGAGAAGTAATGTTCTGTCGTGTTTGATTGAAACATTCGAATGAGAATCCGAATCAAATATTTAGTAATTAAAGTTACGTGTATTTAGTAGTATAAAATCAAAATATGAATCAATAATAATATTCCTTTTAATTATTCGTCCCTTAAAATTTTCTTCAACACGCCTCTTTCTTGCTTCATGTAAACACATGTTTCTTTCTTTCTTTGTCCGTCTTGATGCAGATCGATCATATTTTAATATTTTATGCTCAATTTTTCAAAAGGGAGATGATAAGATATAGAATTATAATTTTTTTTTTCCTTTATCATCCCTTAAAAGTGTGCGACTTTGCAACCCTGACCTTGAGACCCTAACTAATTAACAAAGGGTTACAAAAAAATTAATAGACAATTTCACATGGAGTAGAATTTAACTTGAAATTAAACCTTATGATTACTATTTACTAAGTTAATTGTTCAGCCAATTTCAGTTATTTCATCATTCATGTTTCTTTACTCAATATAACAAGTACACATGATCAAAGTAATACTCCATAATAGTATATATGATCTATATTATTTGTAAAGAATATGTAGTTGAGACATGTTAACGTGCCTACAAATGACAATCACAAAAAAAGTTGATTGAAGTGTATTGATTGATTTGAAAAGTAGGGAATGAAAACTTATTAACGTTAAAAAAAAATCATATCATATCATGCATATATCCATCTTCTACGTAGCCACCAACAATAAGTTCATCCTACGTTGCCCCATATTTTACGGAACGTCAAAAGATTAATTTTATTAAAAAAAAATAAAATTATTTAATTGAGATACATTTCAAAATTTATCTCTTTTATTAATTTCCATGACAAATCTGAATTAATCTTTGACTTGGACAATTGCTAGCTTCGTAAACCACAGCTCATCTGATCTGATTTCTATAGTTTTGTAGTAAAAATGAATTCGAAAAAAAAAAAAATGGACAAAGAAGCAAAAGCGAGTGGTAGCCATTACTTTCTTTCTTTCTTTCTTTCTTTGTGTGATTGATAAAGTTTTTCAGCCTTTGTCTGCTTGACTAGACGCAGAAGGTCCCCACTGCAGAGATAAGCTGCCCAAGAGAAACACATGCATCTTCGTACCCCATATTTCCTTTCTTTTAAATAGCGATATTACCGCCGAGTAACTTATAGTTCAATGGTATCTTTGTGACTCTCTCAAATGAGATACAACATTGTAATTGATAGGGATTATTCCCTGGTCAAAACCGTTTACCGGTCTGTGTTGACCGGTATCTCCGATCAACCCTGATTGAACCCTAGGATCGCGGCACATACCGGTCCGGCTCCACACGTGCGACCATCCGGGAGGATCGGACCGGTCACCAGCTCTCAGATTTGGCGGATAAACCCCTAACTTATAGTCGTGTGACACATGGCTTATGGGCAGGGGTCGAACTCTAGCCTGGTGCTTGTCCGCCACACGACCATCATGCTGTGAGGCCGGAACATGTCCCTAACACCCTATAAATACCGCATTTAATAGCTATCGGAGGACTTTTGGCTGTTTGCTCATAAATAGTCGTATTAGCTCAGGAAGTCTAAGCCACTGTTACGTTAACCGGGCTATTCTTTACCCACTTAAATAATAAAGTATTCTTGACCGTACTTTGACTACTACAGTGCATATATACTTTATCAGTAATAGAATGAGTAGTACTAAAAAATAGCCATTAAACGTAACTAACTTTGACATCACCATATATAGCCATTGGACATGTGACTGAGTTATCACAGCCCGACTGCTCATCTCATTTTACCTTAAACATTATCTTATTAATTAATAGTCCAGCCTAGCTGATCTCGCAGGTTGATCGCCAAATCGAGTGTGGGACTCATCGGTAATTCTCCCAACATGATTACTAATTAAATAATTAGAAACTCAAAATCTAAAATCACTATTCAATCCTAATTTATGCAAACTTTCATGACATCGAAACAAAACAACAATGTTAGAAATTTGAGATTTAGGATGGAATGTTCATACTTCATAACATATATAAAATCAAAAGCATTATTTGGTCATGAGTTGGAGATTAAGACAGCTATTTTATCTTTTCCCTATCTCGATTCACATTGTTGTGGACAGGTAACCATATATATAAAAAGCTATTTTCCAAGAAAACTACAATACTAAGTATTGTTTGTCTTCTTTTCATTAGCAAAAATCCATTTAATAAGCATTTTGAAGGTATGAAGTAAAGGATCTTCTAAACAATAAAATAATGTAGTGATGGGGGCACCATTTTTGGCTGTAAGTATAGAGGTTGCTATAGCCCCCATATGGGAAACTCCTACAGTCTACACAAAATGATTATTCTATATGAAATTAATAAAGGGCATGAATATCTTACATAAAATTTTAGGAAATTTTATCGGTATAGGTGGGTACAACCACTAATGATGATATGTCTAATAGTTTCGGATATTGTGAGAACAATGAATTAATACCCAATTTAGTTATGATTATAGTGGTTCTTCTCCATTTAGTTTTAAACGACTTTTTGTGCTTAATTANTTTTTTTTTTTGAAAATCCAAAGGTAGCATGTAAATAAGAATAAATATATTTATAGGGGAGAGGAAAATATTCCCAAGAAATATGTATTAACTATTCTATTGTATCAAAACCATGATGGACACTAACAGTCCCCTTTTAATGTGCAAAAAATAAAGAGGGATTGAGACCTGCATGGTACATACCATACATTCAAGAATATTATCAGACATTTATGCACTTGGCACTAACAGAAAGGAATGAGTAGGAAGTCAGTATTGATTTCCCCCAAGCTTCAGAAATTTATTGTGATAATTTATTGACCACATGCATCCATATCAAATCAATCTTGTAAAGAAACAAAATGCACACACAGTATAGTAGTATACTGCTTGTGTCCACCATTATTCCACCACAAATAATAAAAAGAGAACACACACCATTTCTCAGCAAGAAGATAACTAGAACTCTTCCCTTTCAAGTTCTTAAAAATATCATGTATGAATAGCAAACACATCGAATTCCAACACTGTAATGGCAAATAAATGCACCACATCTTTACTATATACCTTAGCTCCATATTGAGCTGAAAACCGAGCAGCACGAACACCACCACTCCCTGCCCCAATCACAAACAAATCAAAATCATAGTGCTCCTCTTCCTCACTTGGTTTATTCATCTCGCCATCATTTAACATCTTCCTTGCCATGACTGATTCCATACAAACAAACCCCAGTAAGAAAAAAAAAATGACAATTAGCTCAATACAGTACAGAATCACCGCCACTTCACACCCATGAAAAACAAAGGGAGGCAAACAAGAACCTAGATCGTATAATATATCAAGATCAACATATAGAACAACGAACATTCATCAAAACTCCTCCTAAAACACCCATTTCCTTCTCATAACACGCGAAAAAAGCACAAAATAACTACACCGTACTTCTATTGCAGATAATTGTCAAAATAACAGTAATATTCAGCAACTTTGAGAGAGCTTCAATTCATTTCGATGATTTACTTTGTTAGTGGATTCTACTTAAGGAAACTAAGAAAAAGCTAATTGCGTAACAGGATTTGCATACCTCTGTGAACGAAGCGAAGTTTGATCTTGCGTCTTTCAGATGCTTTGACTAGTCTAGGGTCTTGAACGTTAGGCTTGACGATTGAGATGGGCAGCTTAGCTTTATATACTCCGTGTCTGACTGTCTTCACTGTGTGGAGAAGAAGACAGTAGGGGGGTTGAATTTGGAATAAATATAAACCGTGGGGCTGAGTAAACAATTATGCAACTTTTAAGATTCTATAACGCAAATCTTGTACAGAGAACTGTTTTTTTTTTTTTTTTAATACAACTAACTCTATTACATTGTAGTATCTGTTCATGCATACTTTCTCAACCTGTTGAAACACAAATAGAGCTAGTATTGCCTCCACTGAGGCTCGATCTCGTGACCTCCAGTATGGGAGAGCCACTACAGAGAACTGTTTTTCTTTTTTTTCTTTTTTTTTGAATACAACTGACCCTATTACATTGTAGTATCAGAGAACTGTTTTTCGTTTATCTATTTTCGGTGTTTCAGGAATCAGGAGTGTTTGGTTGGAATGAATTTGGGTATATATGAATTATAATTCAATGAATTTAATAATTACACTATTTGGACCGAATTGAGGAATTACATGGGTATATCATAAATTGCAATTCGGTTGAGGATAGAGGCAATTTTGTTGGTGTAAAAAGACAACTTTGTCCCTCCACTAATACACTTTGTCTTTTTTAAATTATTATTATTATTACTATTACTACTACATAATGGCATTTTAGTAATTCTGTCACTCATTATTTTTCAATTTCCTATACTCTTATTCCTGCATACCAAACACTATAATTTCAATTCATACTTTACTCAAAACTTATTCTTTTCTCGTCAAATTACAATTTTTTCCTCCTAATTCTCTCACTCTAACCAAACGCCCTGTCACATCTTCTTTTTTTGGATTAATGAACAAAAGCAAATTGAAATTGCTTTAATGATTCAACACCAATAAACAAAATCATCTTACTATTATTATTATTATTACATAAGTGCATTATAGGTTATTATATCACTTATTCCCTTTTAATTTCATGTACTCATGTTTTTGCATACCAAATATTGTAATTTGAATTCATACTTTATTCAACCTTATTCTTTTCCCACCCAATTACAATTATTTTTGGGCCCCACTGAAGCCCTCCAATTGGCTAGCGGACTAAAACGCCTGGCACTTTGGTGGGCCATTGCATTACAAGCCCGCCCCACTCTTTTTGTGGGGTAGGATGAGTTAAGCATGTTTTGACAGGCAACATAAATATACAATTTTTTTTGAATACTACTAACTCTATTACAACCTATTGAAACAGGTGAGGCTCGAACCCACCACCTCTCATATAAAGGGAAGGGTTTGATGCCACTAGACTACAAGATCCTTGGTCATAAATATACAATTTAGTTGTGCTTCTTAAAATTATTTTGACTCAATTTATGTCATCATGATCATAGAGGCATGTTCATGGAGTGGAGTTTATGATATAGTCCGGTAAAGTTAAGAAACATAGACAATCAAGAAAAAAACAATAAGTTATGTGTGTTTTTGTACACGAAAATTTTGAAATTATATATATATATATATATATATATNATGCACCACATCTTTACTATATACCTTAGCTCCATATTGAGCTGAAAACCGAGCAGCACGAACACCACCACTCCCTGCCCCAATCACAAACAAATCAAAATCATAGTGCTCCTCTTCCTCACTTGGTTTATTCATCTCGCCATCATTTAACATCTTCCTTGCCATGACTGATTCCATACAAACAAACCCCAGTAAGAAAAAAAAATGACAATTAGCTCAATACAGTACAGAATCACCGCCACTTCACACCCATGAAAAACAAAGGGAGGCAAACAAGCCCCAGATCGTATAATATATCAAGATCAACATATAGAACAACGAACATTCATCAAAACTCCTCCTAAAACACCCATTTCCTTCTCATAACACGCGAAAAAAGCACAAAATAACTACACCGTACTTCTATTGCAGATAATTGTGAAAATAACAGTAATATTCAGCAACTTTGAGAGAGCTTCAATTCATTTCGATGATTTACTTTGTTAGTGGATTCTACTTAAGGAAACTAAGAAAAAGCTAATTGCGTAACAGGATTTGCATACCTCTGTGAACGAAGCGAAGTTTGATCTTGCGTCTTTCAGATGCTTTGACTAGTCTAGTGTCTTGAACGCGAGGCTTGACGATTGAGATGGGCAGCTTAGCTTTATACTCCGTGTCTGACTGTCTTCACTCTGTGGAGAAGAAGACAGTAGGGGGGTTGAATTTGGAATAAATATAAACCGTGGGGCTGAGTAAACAATTATGCAACTTTTAAGATTCTATAACGCAAATCTTGTACAGAGAACTGTTTTTCGTTTATCTATTTTCGGTGTTTCAGAAGTGTTTGGTTTGAATGAATTTGGGTGTATAGGAATTGTAATTCAATGAATTCAACAATTATACTATTTGGACCGAATTGATGAATTATATGGGTACCCCATAAATTGTAATTCGGTAGATGATAGAGGCAATTTTGTTAGTGTAAATGCAATTTTGTCCCTCCACTAATACACTTTGTCTGTTTTTTAATTATTATTATTATTATTATTCGTGCATACTAATTACTAAACACTGTAATTTCAATTTATACTCCCGCCGAATTACAATTTTTTTCCTTCTAATTCCCTCACTCCAACCAAACGCCTGTCACATCTTCTTTTTTTGGATTAATGAACAAAAGCAAATTGAAATTGCTTTAATGATTCAACGCCAATAAACAAAATCGTCTTACTATTATTATTATTACATAAGGGCATTATAGTTATTATATCACTTATTCTCTTTCAATTTCATGTACTCATGTTTTTGCATACCAAATATTGTAATTTGAATTCCTACTTTATTTAACCTTATTCTTTTCCCACCCAATTACAATTATTTTTTCCCTTAATTCCTTCATTCCAACCAAAGGCCCTGTAATATACACACTAGGTGGGCCCCACTAAAGCCCTCCAATTGGCTAGCGTACTAAAACGCCCGGCAATTTGGTGGGCCATTGCATTACAAGCCCGCCCCACTCTTTTTGTGGGGTAGGATGAGTTAAGCCTGTTTTGACAGGTTCTCCTTATGTGTAGAACTCAACATAAATATACAGTTTAGTTTTGCTTCTTAAAATTGTTATGACTCAATTTATGTCATCATGATCATAGAGGCGTGTTCGATAGTGGAGTTTATGATATAGTCCGGTAAAGTTAATAAACATGGACAATCAAGAAAAAAACAATAAGTTATGTGTGTTTTTGTAACTGAAAATTTTGAAATTATATATATTAAATATTTTCATTATATGTTTTCTAATTTGAAAAGAGGGATTTTGAACATTTCTTTCTTCTTTTTTTTTTTGTTCATAGAACTATAAAATTCTTCGATTATTAAACAGACCTGATATATTGAAGCAATATTCTTATTCTGTGTTTTTTTTTCCTTCTAATTTTCTAGGTTGTGGCAAGTAATGATGGCAATTTCAATCCGACCCGTGGATATCAACCCGAATCCACCCCCCCGCATGGGTCGGGTTTTTTTTGGGTGATAGTGTGTGATGGATCGGGGTGGGTCTTAGAAAAAGTAAATCCGCGGTGGGTCGGGTTGGATTCGGATTCTATGTACAAAATCCGCCTATACATGTGCGGTTTGTAGGCAATTACATGATCATATTTATCCTGTGCAGATCTTGATCATGGCAATTAGTAAGCATGCTTTTTCTATCACCTAAAAAAAAATTGAGAGATAGTGATCAACATACTATATAACTTTACTAAAATATGAAAAAAAAAAAAAAAACAAAATCAAAAGTGATGTTATAGTTCAAGTAGATATGACTTATTGCACAGAAACTCTAAAAAGATAACGTTTAGCATGAGGTATTAAATTTGAATGATTATACTTGATTACTCATTAATCTTATCCCTAATATGTAATACCAGAAGTAATCAAGTCTACATGGACAGCTCAGATAGTGTCATTAGAGAAGTTTGAAAAGTGACCCGAGATTGATTCAATGCTGAATTACTATGATTTACATATTTTACTCGTTGGACCGGAGAAAAAAATAATGAGAGAAAAGTGAGTCTTTATTAATGAAGAAGAAGATATTGCCTTGAAATCTACAGTGGACATAATTGAACTTTTGAATGCAGTCGGTATAAAGTTGCAGAGAACCTTTTAATACACACCACTTTATGGCAGAGTTAAAAAGAAAATGGGAAAAAAAATAAAAGGCAGCTTTCTCTCTCTTCACCTTTCAGCAGTGTTAAAGATCCGTGAATAGAATCGCAGAAAGATTGAAAAAGGTCGCATCAGAATTCAGAAACAAGCATAGAAATACTCGCTGTGTGTTTATTAAAGCACTCAAATAAATTCGTATCGTAGAAGCCTATGCAAGTTAATTTTGCTGTTTAGATCTTCCCACAGATCCCTCTCGCCGCCGTCTTCGCCGGAGCTTCTGTTTTTCCCGTTCCCATGGCGCCATTTTACATCACCTGAGCTCCAGTTCCAATTTTCATCGTAAAGGTGAGATTTCTATACTGTTTTTCATCCATTTGCAATTTGGGAACTGATCTTACCGCTTGAATTGGAGGTTTTTGGCTTTTAATTATAATTACCCTTTTGATATGTGAATTGAGTTAGAGGTAAATTGTTACTCCAAGAGAGTCTATTGAATGCACAGTTA
>CM008343.1:3213527-3223879 GCA_002525835.2 Ipomoea batatas | reverse complement strand
GTCGCATTTTTCTACTATGGTCCATAAGAGCATAGTTTATCCAGTCAATCATTATACTATGAACCATTATCCACATTGTAACGTAGACTACTGACATAATGTACATTTTTATTATACTAAATGTAAACTTTTAATACATTAAAATTCTAAAAGTTCATTTTTTGAAGACACGTTATTTGAGTAATTAATCTGCATTATTTAATATACTACAAAGTAATGTATATTAAGTACAAAAATAATGTACATTTAATATATTAAAAATAAACATTTATTTATGATACAATTTGCCTTAGCCATTGCCCATTGTATACCACCATTTATAGTTTCCTGTTCACCCAACCAAAATGTGATGCTTTGAGTAAATTCGTGTTGCCTAATTTATTGACTCCGTGGACAACATGTTGTCAGGCGCCGTAGTACGTTACATCATTCTTTCTTTCTTTCTTTTTACAAGAATCTTATACGAGAATAAAGCATTACAAACATATCTCCATTCGATCCAAATATATATATGAGAATATAAGTATGTGAGTGATTGATTGATAATTCAATTAATAAATTATGTGATTGTTTTTTGAATATAATGAATGGGAAAAACCCCAAAAAGAACATCGTACAATATAAAGGACATTTCCATTTGTATATTTTGGGAGAGTATTTCAAGAAAAAAGAAAAGGAGTTTTGAACAAATGGGGAGAAATTTTTTTAAAATTATTGTTATTGTACATTCAAATTTTTTTTTATTTAGATTCTAATTTTAAATTAACAGACGCGTAGGTCACAAATTTTAAGTATTGTTGTGCCCAGCATGTAGTGCACCCGTTAGGTGGGCATCCAAAATTTATTTGTTTTTTTTTTTCCAACATTTTTCCCCTCTTTATCTCCTTTCTTTTTCTCCTACACGAATGGACAAAAATCATTAAAAAAAAATCATGTTATTGAGGTTGCTCTAAGGAAGCTTTTTAAACCAAGAAACACAATGAAGCTCATCTCTTGCTTGCACACTTTCAACAAATTAAAAAAGTAGTCTCCACCAGACCGTCCTGGAATAAAATTTGACTGATCAATCAATTCAAAATAAATTAAAATTTTATTTTATTTTGCTAACAGTCCAAATGTGCAAAGTATTAAATACTTATTAAAACACCACTAGACTCTAGGGCATGAGCAGTACCACAAATAACTACAACACAATTTCTTTAAGCTAAATGCTAGTAATGTTCATCATACATAGATAAACTAATAAGTGTTTATCAAGGCAGAAACACAATACAAACATGGTTATACCAATCAATAGTTGGGTACAAACCGTATAACATGTAGATACATATAACAGAACACACACACACACACACACATATTAACAGCCAAGATGAACTATGAATCCATCAGTCATCAGAGGATCAAGATTCAGAAGAATTCACGATCAGGGAAAAGCAGAGGTGCGATGAGGGACCAAAGATAGAGAGCGGCGGTGACCCACTCGGTGCAAATACGAACCCAAACCGAGGTCCAACCGACGTCTATAAGCTCCGTGCTCTCGGAGCTGCTTGTCCAACCGGAGAGAAGCATGGCGGAATACATGCTAGCCAAGGCGAATATCAGATGGAAGAACGAGTACGAGTAACTGACAGGTCGGGCTTCGGTTTCTCCCTTGGCCTTACCGGACTCCAGCTCGTTAGAGTCTAGAAGAGATTTCCTTTCTCCTGTAACACGGAATTCACATAAGCTATTAGGCTCGTTTCAGCCCTCTGGGCATAGCTCAGTGGTCGAAAGCTTGAGTGTGGCCGTGTGGGTGTAGTACCCGGGATTTGAATCCTCAATAGGGGAGGATCTCAACCTGGGGAAAAACCGAAAAAAAAAAGCAAAGCACTCGGCCACTCGGGCCCTGTGTCACTGAGGCAAATCCTGCGATTTACCTCCTCTCACAATCCCCAGGGCAGGGGGTGAGGGGCCCTCAGGTTTAGGGTTTAAACCTATTAAGCTCGTTTCACATTAAACCACTCAAAACCGAACTCCCACTATTGTTTGTAGGGACTAGGTACATTGACTACATACACAACCTTAACAAAACAAAACATGTTGGCTCTCGAGTGAAAGGGGTTTGAGTAGCTTAAATATGAGGTTCGGAGACAAATTCTCTTAGCTATGGCCTTTCAAGTTCAAGTTCAAGTGTATCCTAGGGTTTAATTCCCTAACACACCCACATATGACATCTTCATTCCACCAATTCAATAAATAGAGAGCAAGTTAGGCAGGCATAGTTACGGGATTTGTTCAAGATTGGTGTACCTGATCTGGGAGAAGATGGCGGGGACATAAAAGCTGTTGAAGACCCAGCACGAAGAGCAGAATACAGAACCGAGAGAACTGTTGTAAGCATCCCAAGAACGAGGGTACCGATAGTTACTGCTTTCGATTTGTGCAGGCCATTGCACGCATAATCTCGAGGCTCACTAGAGAGACCGGTATAGCACACATAAGCACAATAGATAGATATCACAGAAGCAGGCAACAGGCTTCCATTCACCTGCTCAGAAGTCAAAATCACCACCAGGAAAAAAAAAAAAAAAAAAAAAGATTCTTTAGTTTCAATTATGAGTAGTAACAAGCAGACCCCCCTCCCCCCGGGGATTAATTTATCCCTTTACAACACAAATGAAGGAAATCAAAGCTGTTTGAAGTGGATGGTAAACCGTAACAAAAAACAATATCGCTATGCAGAGCTGTTTCTTACCTTTCGGTGCAAGGCTATAACGGCAAATACAAATGCAAGAATCATTGTCATAACGATGAAGAAGACGTTTAGTCCACAGTCATTCCCGGAAGGATTGAACCAAATAAACAGAATGCCCGAAAACGCATATGTAGCTAGGTAGCACACTACTGATACAGCAAGTAAAGCCATGTACCTGTAGAAGTAGGTTATATTATTAGAAATAACAAATTGCGATTAGAATCACGAAAACGGAAACCAGATAACAACTTGAACCAACCACTTCTGCTCGTCTTTGGCTACCCATGCATCATTCCACGCGTGTGTGGCATCCAATAAAATCAATACTTGAATTAGTAGAAAAAACCCCGCACCAAACTTCGAAATAATTGCTGCACACAGGGAAACAATGAAGATCGGTGAGCAAAATCATCATTCCGAGGAATACTTAAACGCTGAACACACTTAAGCATACAACTTACCATAAATATTTACAATAACATTTGGGAGGAAAAACATGAGGACGATGAGCACAACCCAAACAGCAAATTTTATAATCCATCCACCATGATGACATGCGTGACGCCTATCGTTTTGATCTTTCACTCCAATCATTATAAGAGCAAGAAGTCCAAAAAACAAGAAGTTCCCCAAGCTGACACGAAGCACTGCTTGCATTTGATACCATTCATTGCTATGACTTTCTGAATTGTTTATCCCTACAATTTCAACCAATGCAAGAAAAGAAAAAGATTAACTTTGGGTAAATTGTGATAAAGAACAAACTAATTTCACAGACAACTTAGGTAAATTGTGAGGCCTCACCCATAAGTTTGGATATGCAATTCTACTTTAACAAAATAGTAAAAATAATTCCACAAGCAACTGAAGTAAAAGCCATAGACTCATCCTTAACATTCCCTTCAGCCAAGTAGTTGGAATTAAAACTCAATTACAAACTTACAATACATTACACTATTTTTGTTTTTGTTTTTTGTTTTTTTTCTCTTAATGTAGAAGAGTTAATTTAATTCTGACTCTAAATAGGAGCTGCCTATTGACCTGCTTGGCTTGAACCGATCAACTATAAGCAACCTATAGTCCTTTGCCCGCTATCTCCTTGTGATCCTTTGCGGGCTAATATCACAAGTCGGGATTCTTTGCCAACTAGGATCACAAGGCGGACCATTTGCCGGCTAGAATCACAAAGCGGGTCCTTTGCCAGCTAGGATAACAAGCCTTATTTTTTGCAGCTATGATCACAAAATGGGTCCTTTACCATCGAACTGCGAATTTCCTAGTCACCAAAAAAAAAATACATTACAGTTTAATTTGAGTGTGATGAAATGTCTACAAGTTTATCTTTTCCTATTTCTCAGCTATTTCCCTTCCAATTGCCTCTCAAAAAGAGACCTTTACACTGATAACCACACGCCCATCAAAGAAAAACCGCTAAAATTGCACCGAGCTCAGAAAAATCCACAAAAGCTAAGAACTTTACACAAAAATTGACGAATCCTTTGTATGAATACATCAAAAGGGGATAACAAATGAAAACCCAATAAAGAGGAGCTTACGAACATGAGAATTTCTCGAGGAGGGGAGCGGCGACTTCTCTGAGAACCCAAGAGACAACCAAGGAGAATCCGAAGATGAGGCAGTAACCGAGCCTAGCGGAGCGGCTGCTGATCCCAGACGCCACGGAGGTGCAGAGACCGCACGTCAGAGACGCAAAGCAAGACGCCAAGCACGACATAGCTGAGGCTCAGGAGGAGATCGGCGGTGGGTTCGAAGGAGAAGCAATCATAGTACGAGGAAACGGTTATTGCTGTCTGATGATTTCTTATGTCTTAAGCCTGTTTTGGGGGAAAATTTTTACAGTTATCGGACAAATAGTAATTTTGTTAGAGAGGTGTATTGGGCTAAGGAAGCTTCAAGAAGGATTGGGTTGGGCTATGTAGAAGGTTCTATGGATAATACATTGCCACGTAATGGTTTTGGATGAAGGCCCAAGATTGTGTTCCAAATTTCCAATATGCTTAAATGCCTCATTTAATTTTCATATCAGAAAGTTATGAGTAGTGCTATCAAAGCGGTCGTCGGGCCGACCTGTCTCATTGTAGGCAGATCGTTAGGCCCACGGGCTAGGGTTCATGCAACCCTAGCCCGCGCCCACGCGGAGGTGGGCCTTGCAGGCTTTTGTTGTTTTTCTTTTATTATTAAATAAAAAAAATTGATAGTGCACTGTACACATGTCGGTCTTAGCGGGCTAGGCTGGTTAGGCCCGCTTCTACGCGAGGTATCTTCTTCTTCTTCTTCTTCTTCTTCTTCTTCTTTTTACCACGTGGAGGGTTCAAGTCAACCCGCAGGCTTCGGTCAACTTTGTCTGTATTAGTTATGAGTTTGATTTTTATTGATTTTTTTATCGAGTTCATCAAGATTTTTTAATGTGGTTTGCGGGCTACTACACAAAAGTGGGATTTACCCGTGCACACTATCAAGTAGTGGTTACATATTTCTTTTGTCAGTCAAAAAAAGGATTTAAAATGGTATATGGGATTGCAAGCAAAGACGACCCATGAAATTTCGAATGTTAAAGAGATGTAGTGAATATGATGGTTACTCATGTAGAATATTTTCCTTGTCATCTAAAAAAGTTGTAAGATGATATATCATATCAGGGTTGCAACTGAAAACGACCCATGAAACCTCAAATGTTAAAGAGATGTGAATATAATGGTCACTTATGAAACTTCTAAATACTAAAAGTATAAATATTTGTTGCCCTACATATTTTACTAAGTGACTTTCAGACTTGAGAATTTATAAGGAACAAACTACAAACCTAAGACTATTTAAAAAAAAAAAAAAAAACTCTTTCCACATCAATTTCGACTCGTCAAGTTGTTAGTGCTCTACATGAATGTAGAGAGCGAAATTTTCAATTTTGACTCCTACATACCTTGAACATGCATGAACTAGGACCCTAAC
Organism: Ipomoea batatas; assembly: GCA_002525835.2. NCBI lineage: Eukaryota > Viridiplantae > Streptophyta > Magnoliopsida > Solanales > Convolvulaceae > Ipomoea > Ipomoea batatas. The sequence continues at coordinate 3,218,172 of CM008343.1, read as the reverse complement.
TAAACCAAAATCTATTGGATAGATGCTTAGAGGGTCAAATAAAATACTTAACTTGTTACCGCCTCAATACAATTAAAATATCGCAATTGTTGATGTAGTAATAATAAAGTGTAGTTTAAATTGGAAGAGTAATAGTTAGCTACATTGAAATCATGCTCATGCCTACACTAAGCCGCCCTATCTATATGGAATGTCGGAGTATGACTATATGTGGTTACAGTAGTGTATTTAAATTTTAATAATAAATATAAAATAACAAACATGGGTATATCTACTTCTTTTTTTTTCTATTTGTTGGGATTATAATGTATTCTTGGGGAATATTGCCAACCTTACAAACACAAATGGTACAAGATACAATATGTATATATCCTGCCAACAAAGAAACTATTTCACAATATGTATTATAGTCATTGAACACTATATAGTCTACCATAATGGATATGATGAGGTGTTTGGAATGTATCTTTTTCTAGTTGCAAATGAACAGGTAGAAATGGGAACAGACCACTTGGTAACCACTCATTCAAAATCTCATATATGAGAGTGAAGTGTCATTGGTGGATGGTCTTTTTTTTTTTTTTTTTTTTAAAGAAAAAGATTTTTTGCTTTCTTTTTTAAAAAAGGAATGTTGTGATTGTAAAGTCTCAGTTAGTCACATCATATCACAAAACAAAGCAACAAATGCACTACTGCAGACTACTACATCCCCAAGCATTATTGGTGCAGTCTAAATTGGATGAACTAACGAAAAAAATTTGCAGTCATTATTCGTGGATGTGCACTAGATCAGATAATCCTCATATTGTGGCGCTTGTCTGTAAAGGACCCCACAAAGAGGTAAATCAGTCTAAATTGCCCATAGACTATAGCTAACTAGCTCAAATCAAGAAGGCCGATCAATAGGCTGGTCCACTAGGACGGAGTCGAACTTGGACAGTTAGAGTATTATAGTTACCAAGCCAACAGTCTTACCAACTTTTTTGGAGTTGCCCAGCCTTGTGATCCTAACTGACAAAAGACCACAAGAAGGTAAACCAGCCTAAATGGTCCATACATAGATGACCAACTCAAACTAAGAAAGCTAATAGACCCTATCACTGCAGTCAAACTTAGAACTCTGTAGTTATCAAGCCAGCAGCCCAACAGACTTAGCCTAGGGTTTTTGAGTTCAAGAATGGCATGCCAATACATAGAGGAGCAACAGATTGTTCTGACTTTGTTGTCACAACCAAAACACAGTGAGATTAATAGCCAGGGGCCAAAAGTTGCCACAACCAATAGCTCTGAGCCAAAATTAGCTGGAGAATGGAGATCAATCTTCAAATTTTTGCTAATTAGGTCCACTTTGAGTTGATCTGTTACCCAAAGATCTTATCTTTGATTCCCTTGTTTTCAAGATAAGGTCTGAAGACTTCTCTTCCATTCCTTTAACATGGCAGTGGGACATCAATGTTTCCCCATAAACAGATCCTTGTACTGTTTGTTTGATTAAGGTAGCTAGGGTCCATATTAAGAAGATTCAATTTTCATCAAGCTTGAGTTCATCTGAACTTGATGTTGCACTCAGTTGGCTTGACACTACTGGGGTCTCTAAAAAGTTCAAATCTTTATTAAACCCTATCAGATTAAACATTTATTTATATCAAAAGTTATAGCTAAGACGTAAGTAACTTCAATTTTTTATACTTGCATAGCAATCAACTCCATGTTTTGATGGTAGGATGTTGTACTCGATTTTCTGAGCTGCTGCCAAACAATCACCACGTAGTGCTGGACAATTCCCAATTCCCTTCCTAGGGCCTCTCCGAGCCGCCGCCCAACAATTTCAATAATCCCCTCCAAGGATCTGTTAGTCTCAATTGCACAACATACTTTCAATAGGGTTCAAACCCGTCATGACTTGCTCTCTCGAGCACTTACCACTACGTAGGGATGACATACAATTGGTTTGATGTGGGTCGGGAGGGCTACATCTACCACCTGATCCACCTTATATTTTCTCCACCCACCCCTACCCGGGGGAGGGGGTTCTACGTGGATTTTTTGCACATAAAATCCGAATCCAACATGACTCACTACATGTTTAATTTTAAGACCCACCAGGTCACTACCCACTATCACTCAAAAAACTCGATCCATGGACAATCGATTTAGCTGGATATTTGCGGAGTGGATTGAAATTGTCATCCCATTCACTATGTCAAGTCAAAAACTATAGATTCTGTCAATGACGTCATGTTCGAAAGACATAATATGCTGAACTCGACTCTCCAAATTGTGGCTTAAGTGCCTAACAAACCACATCATTTATACTTAAACCAACTCATCATTTATATTATTATCTGATTTCCAACAATTATCCAAAAAGCATTTCTAATAATATTCTTTCTTTCTTCATCTGCTGCAAAGGTGATTTGTGATGTGTATGCATGCATTTGCAGATGGGTTATTGCAAAGGAGACAAATATATGCACAGGGGACACAAATATGTAAAATATTAATATGAGAATGGTGGTGCTGTCTGGAAATGGAGCATCACTGTTGTGTAAGCCACATACAAGCATGCCAACTGTAGTTGTTGGTGAGAATATTGAAGCTTGGACAGTCAGACAGCATGAACCCTGCTTTGTTTACTGTACCTTAAAGTTGGGGACTTTGAGGGTTGTGTGTGTAACTGTGTATTATATATGTATTTTTATATGTATATGCATGTATGTATTCTTGAAATTTTTAGCATAAAATGATATTTTAAGTGGCTATTTTGTGATACAAATATATGTGTGTCCACTTCTGATTTGGGTCGGATCAAAGTGGATTCAGATTCTTCGTAGTGAGACGAAGAAATCGATATATTGTACGCTAAAAACCGATAAGGTGTGAATGGGAAATTTATTCTCAAAGTATTGGGTTAGAAATGAAGATGGAAAGACTTTGAAAAGCACTAGTTCGACATTGATTTAGGAAGCAGATTTACACCACTATATATACTAAGACCTTTTAGCGGGGAGTGAAAGTTGAATTGTATAGTATAGAGGCTCACGCAACCAGAAAATGGGTAGCCAAGTGGGTAGAACATGATTCTCATATCAAAAAGTCATCACTGGTTTAACTCTAATGCATGCTAGCTCCCGAACAGTGGATACGTAGTTTCCTAGTCACCCAAATTAAATATAAATACACATTATTTATTATATATATATAGTGTACCTATAAGAAATAGTGGTCTGGTATCTTCAATAATTGCAAGAAAGAATAGAATCTAATATATATAATCTTTTACAAATCACAACAATAATGAAACTATAATTAGAAAATTTCTTCTCTACCTGCAGTTGCAAGAATATAATAATTCAGATTAACACCAAACCAGAAATATAGATGATCATATATTCATATATATATATCCCCCCCTAGGCCCCTACCCCTACCCACCCCTCTACCCATGGCAGGGAGACAAGCAGATGACTTGGCATATTCCCATCTTTTACAAACAGGTGGGGCCCACCCAAGGGACCCCACACCTGTCAACAATCATATCCATCTCCTGTGCTTGAACGTGTAAGGAGTGCAGTTTGCACAGTGACAACAGCAGTATATATGCACCCACAAAACCCACCATTATTTCAGCCTACCACAACATACATCACAAGAACAACAACAATTAGAAGAACAAGAAAGAAAACCATTCAATCCATTTCTTTTTCTTTTTCTTGAAATATTAGGTTTCCAGAATCCTAAGCCCTCAGAATCCCTGTCCAAGAACATTTAGAAGAGATAAAATCGCAAATCTCCTCATCATCGGTCTCCAGATTCTCACTCTTTGCTTGTACACTCTGCGCATAAGGAGATCTGCATATCTTTAATCATAATGGGAAAGGATTCATCAATCTGCAGCTGGGTGCTGCAAATGCAGAAGCTCAAAATACGGCAGAAGTGTGGGAGATTCATACAGGAGCAAAGAACACGGCTCTATATAATCTGGAGATGTTCTATCATCCTTATCAGCTGGAAAGATCGGTGCAATAATGGCGATGATGACGATGAAGATGATGAATAAGCAGCCAGATCAGATCAGATTTTATGAGTTTAATTAACTTGTACATGGATAATAGATATGAAGATATATATATGTCTGTATACTTTGTGTTACTTGTAAGGGTTCATGCACTGTATGTGTAGTGTTCATGTTTTGCTAAGCATATATGAAACTGCAGGTAAAAAGGCAGCATCTCTGATGTGTTTTTGTTAAGAAGAAGAAGAAATTAAAAAATGTTTTGCAGATATTTCTCCTCTATTTTTCTAGGGTTTCAGTGCAATTCTATAACTGCAAGATTGGAGGTTCGGTTCTTGCTTGTAAGGGTGTATGAAACAGGTTCATGCCATATGCAAATACTAGCAACTATTATGCACTAAATAAATTCCGCTCATAAAATGCTGCTGGTAATTTTTAACGTTCTGGTATGAGAACTATTCTCCACCAATTCGGTTATTCCTTTGGGCATAGTTAATAGTAATACTTGTGAGAATACTGCTCACACTGCAATATGATTAGGGAAATTCACTCAAATGCCATATATCCATATATTATCATAGATACTTTATACTTAAAGGCTTACAAGTTTTAATGTATATATTGTAGAGT
>CM008343.1:3081919-3100106 GCA_002525835.2 Ipomoea batatas | reverse complement strand
TTTTTTTGTTTGAATTCTAATTAGTGGTTATATATGTTTACATTAAGAGAATTAAATATTATTAACTTAGCGTATTTATAATTAATTAGTTATAATGAATCAAACCTATTGTGTCATGACTCACCATCTGACCATCATCTTGCTTCTTTCATAGCATTTTGAAGTTTCCCATGCTCCAAGTGACCATCCAATTTTGGAAAGTATTTATTGATTTTTGCTACAGCATGCATGTCAACAAGGACTTTTGTTTATTTTTGTTTTTTTAATAACCTAAGTTTTTTAGCGAATCATGAGGAGATAAATCGAGTCAATTTAGTTTTGATACTCAACACAAAATTGTACATTTCTATGCACAAAGAATTCAACGCAAACCCAAATCCAAACCTCCAATGTTTGAGACAAGGATATAACACTACCCTACCACTGAAAACAAGTCTTTAAGTGAGATTTCTCATCTACTCAACCAATGCTTGAGGTTGGACTTTTGTTTACTTTGAGAGAAGAGTATTATTTGAATTTTGAAAGTTAAATAATATAATAGCACATCAGATCAAGAGACTTATATTAATTAATACGGAGTAATAATAAACCTTTCTTAATTATTAGTAGTGTTTATTACTGTCAGCATCAGCAATTCCATTCTCTTATTAGTTTTTTTTTTTCCCATACATTAAACTTTCTGTCAAGTATGCATGCATACTATATATTTGTGTGTGTTCGTGTTTGTGCACATACATTATATTGAGGTATCATTCTTGATTTCTTAACTACAGTAGGATTTTAAAAAAAATAAAATTTATAGTAACTCTTTTTTTTTTTTTTAAATACTCATGATTTTTTTACAAGATAGTATATATCTACTTTCTCAAACATTTCAGCACAAAGAATTTAAGTCCCTACAATCGAAATTCAAACCTATTCTATGACCACCCATTTCGAATGGTAATTAGGATGTCATGACACTACATGGTAGTTGGGTGTTTTTTTTTTAGTTCTTAATTATTAATTTAATCATTCAGCTTTCTGAATCAACAAAATTCACTCTAAAATGTCCTTACTTGTATAAGGGTAGTGAAGTACTGAAGTTTGGTAGAATGTACAAAAGTGGGTGCATATTGAACATTTTGAACTACATTTGAATTGATTGATATAAAAAGTAAAGTGTTTGGTTTTGAATAAATTAAAGTCGATGACTAAAAATGAAAATATAATTATATATAGTCGAGAAATCAAAAATGATATATATATATATTCTGTCTCATTTTGTAAGCTAAGAGGTAATTGTATTTTATACAATTTTTAAGAAAACATGTCGTATATGATATTATTTTATTGCTCACCTAGAAAAGTTTAAAGGATTGAAATGAAGGATAAATTGGAAAGTAACTAATTTAATTGTGTCTAAATTAATATAATTGACATTATTTTGAAACAAACTAAAATTAAAAAAAAAAACAAGAAAAAAAAAGTAACACAAATTAAGTGGGACGTAGTGATGAGTATCATGTATATATTGGCATATGGCATAGACATGCATATACAAATTTGTATAGTATATGCATTCTTTATATATACTCACCCACATATATATATATAATAACTATGCCTTTACTTAAACAATATGGGAAGGGATTGCATAGTCTATTAGCTACCCTACAATGGTGCTGATGAAATGAAAAACAAATCATAATTATTTGTGAAAGGAAACCATTTCTTATTAGTATAGGTTTGTTGTTGGATCCACCTAAACAAGCAGTGGGATAATGGACAAATTCATCAGTTGAATCCTACTAAACAATGCATATTATCTTTAACCAACTTTTTATACCCTTATTATAATTTTTATGCATAACATATAAAGCATTTTTCTATAAAATAGATATTAAAAGCATTAAATTGTTATTTAAATGACACTTAACAATATTAAAATATATTGACATCGTTATATGCCATTCTACGTATATATTGAAATACTTAATAGTTTATAAATACTCCTAATTAATTATTTTACTAACAATATTTATAAACATAAACAATGAAATTAGTTTATCAAATCAAGTAATACAGTTAGTTAATAACTACTCCCTCTGTCCCATTTTACCTGTCCTATTTACTATTCATTGGTCAAACCAACTCTTTCTTCTTTGCTTATTTTCTTTAGTAATTTTTTATTATTTTTAAATTTAATTTTTTTTTTGTTTAATAGTACTTTTAATGTAGTTTCTAAATATATAAATTTTATATATTAATACTAAACTTAATATTATGAAAAATTGGATTAAAAATTACTTCAGTCAAGCCTCATTAAACGAATCAGACAACCATTTTGGGACGGAAGTAGTAATAGCTAATATAATAAGCTAACAACCGATTGCCAATGATTAACCATTAGTAACTAAATAAACACCTTCTAACACCTAGATATCACAAAAATACAATACAAGGAAACATATGACAAGCAAAAGCAGGTTTTGGGTTTTGCAAAAAGGTGAAGTAGGAAGGAGTGGTTTTTCCTTGATACAAAGTATTAGTAAGTTTTGTTGCTATTATACCTTTCGTTTATTTATCAAATTTGTTGTGTCTCGCATCTTTAGCAAATTNTTTTTTTTGGGTTGTTCAAATTCTAATTCCATGGTATCCGTTTGGATTACGACGTACCCCTTTTGGTCTTTTTACGTTTCTTGATTCTCATCTCGTTATCCATGGCCACCGTCATGGAATACACGCCATCTACCTGCATAATATTCTGATTACTTTCACACAAATTGTTCTTATCAATTCTTCATCTTTCGGTTAAGGTACAACTTCATATTTTATTGCATGTGTATATGTTTTTTTTTAGGTTAATTAAAGTTCTGGTTAAGAGTGGATTAAAATTTGTCACGTTAAAAAAAACTTTGTTCGATCATATTCTAGGTATTCATGAGTCTTAATAAGAACTAATAGTAAAATTAAAGGGTGATTTGAGCAAGTGCTTTAGTGGCATGTTGATAATGTAGCATTGTACCATATAAACAGTAATTAAGGTGAAGATGAGAACAATATCTTTAGCGTATATGCCGCCGGAAAGGAAGAGATTTAAGGTGGCCTGCAGGTAGCATTAAAAGGAGTGTGCATATATGCATATATGTATCATTTATGTATGATTATTATGAGATTGATTGTGTAGCTGTGGACTTTGTGTGCGGCAGATATGCATCTTAAAGTAGTCTACTTCTTCCGAAAACGATGGTAGAGTGAATGAAGCATGGTTCTTATACTAGAAAGTCACAAAGTTTGATTCTTGTTAACACTCTACTTTTTAATTGAATCCATGAATATGAATGCATCGAATTTTTCTTTAACTTGTAGGCTATTACTTATATGCACGAGAGTGGAGTACGTTTAAGCGGTGTGCACCTAGTTGCACACCTAGTTAATAATAAGTACGACAATAGGGAATAGTACAAACCATAGCGGAATGAAAATACTATGGGGGTGTTTGGCTATTAGCTTATAAGTCAAATTTTAGCTTATTTGATCAAGTTTAGCTGTTTGACCAACCAATAAGCTCATGGACTTCAAAAACCTATTTCCAGCTTTTACTCCCACTTGTATTCATATTTGATTAAAGGATGAAAAAAAAAAAGTTGATGGATAAACTTATGACCCCTATTACTTTAGGGGAATAGTACAAACCATAAAATATGGTTGATGTATACCACATTAAAATTTCCATCCACTGCGCATATCATTCTCAAAATCATTATCAAAGCATTAAATTGCGACAACAACCAAAATGGTACAATACATCAAACATTCTTCCTTGTTCGCAAAATGACAAAGGTTATGATGGTCGTTGCAGCTAATAGGGTGTTTTTGGTTCCCAATGAGAATCAGAATCAGAATGTGAATCGAATACTTGGTATATAGTAATAAATTTTGGTGAAAGAGATTTTTTATGTTTAGTAATAGAATGTAATTCATTATCCATAATTGTGTTTTAAAAAGTTGCATCAAATACTAACTTTGATTTTTTATTCTTATTCCTAACGTGTAAACCCAATATAATTTTGTATGTTGAAATTTAAAATTGTCAATATAAAATTCTAGAATTGTGAATACAGAATTCTAAAATTGTGAACATGAACCCAGGGAATGTGGACCCGAGTCTACATTGGAATGTGGACCCGGGTCCACAGCATAATTTGCTCCCTCTCAATTTGCAGTCTCTCACAGTCTCACTACCCCAATCCCAAATAGCCCAATTTTATTAGGTGGTGGACTCAATCTACTTGTGTTGGATTTGGGCTCAAGCCCAATACCCAAATGGTAACCCAAAGCCCAACATTCACTGAATCTCAACACCACATTCTCATTTTTAACGGAAATTTTTGCATTCACTTCACTTCAACACCTCCGCTCCACTGCCACCGTCCTCCTCCTCCTCCACCGCCACCTCATCCACGCCGCCGCCGTCGCAGCTTGCTGGTAAGCATACCTATCTCACTCTTCCTCATTCTTTAAATTTTTCCGGTCCACTTTACTTCCATTTCCGAGAGAAGAGAAAAATGTGTGTATATATCAATTACTTTCTTCAAGTTTTATGTTCAATATCTCTCCCGAGCGTTACCAAAATTCCCCCTCTGCCATGATTTTGTTGATTGTTTCACATAAAAACGATAGCTTCCCAGCCCGAAAAGATGAATCATCTTCGAATTCCATGGATTGTGTTGTATCGCCGCTTTAAATTAAATTAAAATCGTGAATTTTGAACTGCAGCTATTGGGGATTGTTCTATTTGTGGAAATGTAAAATCTTGAAATTCAATTATCAAAGTTTGTACCTTTCACATTTTTACTTCATGGCTAGGGTTCTCTCAGTTCTCTTGTTCTGTTTTTTCTTTTGAATTATGAGGAAAATTGCATCTACTAAGTACTACCAGAGGAAACCCCCTTGTGACCCTACCCTAGTTGGGCAAAGGCCTACAAGGAGGCAACCCAAACCAAGAAGGTCAAGAGACAAGAGACTGACTCTGCTGAAAGTCGAACTTGAAATCTTGTGGATACCAAGTCAACCTGACCAACTTGGTTGGGGTTGTCCCAATTTTGTTTTTTCTTTGTTTTATTGGTTAGGAACTCTTAAATCCAATTAAATATATGTAGATAGAAATTGGTGGATTCTGATTATGTTTTTTATTTTAAGAAAACAATTTTGATTTTATTTTTGAAGACCATGAAGAGGACTGTACCATTTGGAGAGCAAGTGGATATATCTTCAGATGAAGATGATGTTAAACCAGATAATGATCTTAATAAACTGCTCACCAAAACGTTTATTGATGACCAACATCTGGAAGAATTATTTGAAGGTATTGTAATCTTGATTTCTTATCATTTGCATACTGCATAATGCTCAATCTGCATATAATTTTAAGAAGGTAGTGTTGTGATTGCTTCATTGCTTGTTATCCTTCATTCATTCGCAGCGTAATTGTCAAGTAGTGTTCAGTTCTTTTAGCCTCTGACGTTATAATACTTTTTTGCCCAAATCCTTATAGCCTGTTCTGCTCATGGCATAAATAAGGTTCTCTCTGTGCTTTGTCACAAAAGCTCGGATAGTGCAATTTGTTTGGCTTGTTGGTTTGATCGGTTTATGTCTATGTTATATCTTTCCAACCTTCTTTGTGGAATGCAGACGACTTGGTTAGGAGTTGTAGAATGTACCAAGAATACATGCAGAAGCTACCGATACCTTCTCACCATGGCTCAGTTATTCCGTTTACCTCATGGATGGGGTTAGCTGCATCCCTTAAGCGGGTATATGGGCAGCCGCTCCATTACCTTACCAACATTCAAGTGAGGCAGTGGGATCAATTGAGGATTGGCGCTGCAAAAGAGGGCGCTCCGTTGGATACCATCATCCATCCTAGTAAAGCAGAAGCCAGCATCTGGGCTATCGAAGAAATCCATAGGCGTACCTCCTCTCATCTTCATCTATCGAAACTCTGGCAAGCTGATCCTCGGCATTACGCTTACATTGATCCTATCGTCCCAAAGCTGCCAACGCCACCAAAGTAGGTTCTTTTTTGTCATCTTGCCGCCCGTGTAAAGTAAATATTATGCCAAAACTTAAACCCCCCTCCCCAAGACTTGTTGCAGACTATTAAAATTTATTTTCCCAGTTATGTTCATCTGAGTAGGCCTGTTCTACTATTTAGGTTTTAGGGGGATATTGCAGGGTTGCTACCATTCATATCTTTTACCATAGGGGAAAGTTTTGATCATGGATGTTTTCCTCCTTGCTTTAAATGATGATGGAAATGACAAATTTATTCACATTGATGAGTTGATAGGATGATAAAAACTGGTTGTTAATCGAACTACACACCAAAAAAAAATTGATTAGAAGATGAGTTAAATTTTATACCTACTCTCGGGGTAACTGGTTGATCAATCTAAAATAAGTTAAATAGCTTAACTGGCAGTCACATGTTGCTGGTTTCGATTAATCTCTTTACTAAATCTCTTGAGGTAAAATTGAGTGGTGTTGTGAAATTACCAAATTGTCTATGATTTTAACACTAATTAGTGAGAAATTTGATCGGAGGGTAACATTGACTAAAGTTTAAGGTTATTAGGGACCCAATTACATAAAATTAACAGTGAAAAAACCAGTTTAAGGTTATTAGGGACCCAATTACATAAAATTAACAATGAGAAACCACAATTGAGGGACCAAAAGTGCAATAAAGCAATCCCTTCTGCAACACAAGGAGATCAGAATACCTACAACAATATCACCGGAAAATTAAGGTCACGAACAGCCACCGGAGGCAAACCCTAGCTGCCCTCCGGCGACATCATACACCACCTCAAACGTCTGCTGTTGATAGTTTCCGAAAATCCCCCCATCTGTAGAATTCGCAAACGCCAGACAGACTGCTGAGCGGTCGTAATCTAGAGGCGCCATCACCCCTCTAGGATCCAATTCAACCTCCACATCACCACCAAACGTGAAGCTTATCTCCGGTATGGTTGGGTTAGGATAGTTGGTGAAGTCATAGCAAGTGTCGAGTATCGAGTCTATTTCTACTTCCGGATACATTGTCATATGCTGCTTGAAAGCATCGCGCAGAGCGTTGTAGGCGGGCGTGGGGAGGCGGGTTATGACGGTGCCGGAGTCTATGACGGTGCCGGGGTTCTGGAACACCGTCGGAGAGATCGACAGCTGGTGTCCATTAACGCTTATTGCCAAGACCTCGATAGAGTAGCCGGATGAAGGCAAGAAAGGTGTGTAGTTGAGATTATTTGTGTTTTTATTGTTCTTCCCGAACGTTAAATGTCCGTCGGATCCTGTCGGGGTGGGGAGGCAATAGGAGAAGTATTTGCCGAATTGTTGAGATGTTTGGGAGACGATAGAGAGAGGAGCGGTTCCTAAACCCATAATTCCACCATTGTCGCTGCCGTAGGTGAAGTCGTTGTCTTCGCCGCACCCAAATATGAACGCGTCGACCACATTCGTGGAGGTTAAGGTTAGCTTGTCCGTGGCCAGCTCGCCTATGGAGAATGACCCGTCGAGGTACGAGGTGGTGTAGGAACATTCGGTGGAATCCTCGTCCTCCTCCTCGTCGCATTGGTCGACCGGGTAACCCGTGGAGGCCTCCAGGTCGGCGCAGGCCTGGGAGTCGCATGGTACGTAGGAATAGGTGGTTGAAGCGTCCGGGTCGAAGATTGGGAGCCTCTGATTGTAGCACTCCGCCGCGCCGCACGGCTGGCATTGAGTCCACGTCAGGTCGCTGCCGGTGTCGAACTCTAGCTCCACGTCTTGCGCCGGCGTCCCTAGTCCCACGGTCACGATGTAGTTTCCCACGCCGCTTGGGCTTTGATTCACGGCCGGGAGATCTACAGTTTCCGACTCCCCCATATTGTTGGTGACCAAGCTGAAAGATCTGAGTCGGGGTTGGGCTTGTATTGATTGGACTCGAGACTCGTCGCGCAGTAGAATCTCCATCATGCTTGGCGAGTCTCCGCCCTGAGCTGAGCAAGGACCGAACCTGTGAACAACCTTCATGGATGTCTTTCTACCTTCACCTGAAATGCATATATCAATATATCATATCATTAGCAGCCCGGCCACTCAAGGTTCCAGAAACTAAGAAAGATGAGAGTGCAACCCAATTAAGTTGGTTAGGCTGTCAAAGACCTTGTGGTCTGGTGGCACCTGGTGCTTCATTTGGCTGAGAAAATAGCTATGAACAAATACTACATTGTGACAGAGTAAATAGTACTAAAAAAAAGTTGATTAAACTAAATAAATTATACCGTAAAACATAGAAAAATGTTTATTTTTAATACATTAAGTATTCATTTGAACATTCAATATATAAATAATGAACATTATGTCAATTGGATGAGAGCAACCTATTAGTCTTAGTTTCTTGGTTTGAGGTCAGCTATAGGCCTGCAACTTATGCTAATTTACTTGTAATCCATTAAGATTACAAGACTAGATTTATTTCGTGCTAACTCTCAGGTAGTGGCTGCCAAAAAACCCGAAAGATTAACGTGAATAATGGATGACCTTTGGAACTGGTTTGTTTGCAGAAAAAGGGTGGAAGCATGGAGCTGAGTGGAAGAGTTTGGTAGTGATGAGCTTCTAAGCCGCCAACTATTCCTCTGGAAGCATTCCCCTTCTCCAAACTGCATGAAATCATGATAACCAGAAGGAAAACATTTGCTGATGATTGAAGAAGAAGAAGTTTCAACATCCTATCTGCACTAAGTTTTCCAGTTGTTTTATGACTTTTGAGCAATCAATGGCAAGTCAACACTATAATCAGAATATAAGAAATATATAGAGAATTCAAAAATATTGAGAGAATATAAGCCTTCTATGGCTCATAATTGCTTGTCTCCTCCATGGGTCTATTTATACATAGACCTAGAGCACGAATAAAAATCCTAAATTGCCTCATATTGGGAATCATTGTTACATTAAAATCATCAAACCTAATTCTATTATACTAGAAATAATGAGTCCAAACCTTGTTACATTAGAAATAATAGGTCTAATCCTTAATAAACTCTTAAGTTGTGCATCCTTCTTGGTTGACTTCTTTGATCCAATTGCATCCTTATTGGACTTCTTCGATCCAATTGTTTCTTGGACCGATCCACCTGACCCAAACCTAGTATACCATCTATCCAATTTTTTTTGCAAGATTTTGGATGTTTAGTGGGCATTACAACAACAAAAAAATAGAAAAAAAAGATCAAATAGTCCTCAAACTTTATCTGAAAAGTCAATTAGGTGCCTAAACTTTTTAAAGTTGCAATTAAGCTCATTAACATTTTATATTGCACATTTTGGTGCAATGAAGCGCAAAAATCAATTAATGGCTTGTGCAGGTCACTAGGGTTACGACATTGTTTCTGACCAAAGATCGACCACCAGCGACCGGCGTTGGTCGCAGGTCGCCTTCTCCAATGACCATTTCTAATCGTTTGGTCGCATTTTGAAAACGTTTCTTTTCGAAAGAGTTTAAGTAAATTTTATAAAAAGAATTGTTGATTTTCGGGAGAAAAAATCAACTAAAAGTTATGTTCTCTAATATTGTTATTTGTGAAGTGGTTGTTCCATTTGCAAAATGGTTAGTTGTTTTAATTTTTAACACTAAGGAAACTCCCATGAAAATCACTGCCGGCCAACTAATACCAAGAAATTTCATGTCATATTAAACATTGATTGAAGTGTGTATAGCTGTTTTGAAAAAGGATTACTCAAGTAGGGCGGCAGCACATTCAAAAAGAATGAAATAGTACACTCCCAATTGATAATTGACTTTAAGCTATACTCCTTTGATACTTGGTTAGTTTACAAATATTTTATGAGCTCTCGGAGAGGACTACAAGAGTATTCATTTGATTAATAATCAAACCGAATTAATCGAGTTTTTAAAATACATTAACTGTTATAGTTGAACTGAAATTTATATTTCTGAATTAATTAACTAAAAAAAATTCTATTGATTAACCAATTTTTTACGGAATTATGCACACCAGGGATTGTTACACCAATAAAAATTATATAAAATTCTTTCTCCCTGGTTGACTCTGTGTGCCTCTAAACAAGCTAAGACTAGATCAGAGTATTATATATATATATATATATATATATATGAGAGATAGAGAGAGAGATGGCTGAAAGTCTGAAACATTCAAGAATGGGTTGTGTTAGAAAACTAAGTAGTGCAGATAGGATGTTGAAGCTTCTTGTTCTTCTTCTTCAATCATCTGCAAATGTTTTCATTGTGGTTATGATGATGATGATTTCATGCAGTTTGGAGAAGGGGATTGCTTCTGAAGCTCACTACCACACTCTTCCACTCACTTCCATGCTTCCACCTTTTGTCTGCAATCCCACCACTTCCAAAGGTCATTCATTCATACATTCATATATTATTATTAATTAGCTATTTCTACTTTCTACCTATTGCTTTAGTATATATCTCACTAGTAGCTAGTGATCGAGTTTGCAAGTATATTGCTTTAGTATGATATCTCATAAAACTAAAATTGCTAAAAATTAACCTATAAAATTCTAGAGTTAGGGTTAGCTCGATAGTTCGAGTCACTTACGGCTATTCTTTGTCAAACACTTAATATGAAATAAAATAAACAAATAATTTATATGCAACTTCATCTTTAGTACCGGAGTACATGCATTTTATTAAATTTGTGAATAAAATTTTAATAAATTTATTATAAAATATTATATTTTTATTAAAATAATTAATGAAAAAAAAAAGTAATATAACTATTATATTGTAGCGTAAATAGATTAATTATTTGTATTAGGAATTTGAAAATGAAGGTTTATTTATATTTATTGTTTGATGTACACATTTATATTTATTAATGTAAATGTATCGCAATCACTAGCTTATTAATTAAAATTAAAATTTAGAAAGTCAATTTGAAAATGTCAAAAGTACAAATTAAACTATCCCAAAATTGAACGGCAAATTATTCTATGGACCCGGGTCCAAAATACACAATTTACATATTGAATATTTACAATTTTGTAAAAGGTACATTGTAAATATTTAGTATGTAAAGTGTGAACATTCAGCATTTAAATTTATGTATTTTGAATCCGGATCCACCTTGCAAGGTAGACCCGGGTCCATGGTTTAACTATTGAAATTGAACCGGTTAGCCCGATCGACAAGAGAGACCTCATTGAAAATTAGAGAAAAACAAACGAGTCTGTAATAACATGAGTACGTGATTAGAGCGGCAAATTATTCGGTGGATGCGGGTCCACCTTGCAAGGTGGATCCGAGTCCAAAATACACTATTTATATATTAAAGAGCCTTTTCCATTTTTTATTCTACTTTTATTGGGGCATTATCAATTTTAGTCCACTTCATTAATTTTTGCTAAATTTTCTGTCACTTTTAGTCCACCGTTAAAATTTTCGTCAAATGACCGTCCAAAATACGAGTATTTTGGTCTTTTCATGTTTTGGTCATCTCCTTGACCTTTGTGGTGGTTTTCCTTACACATTTTCATCTAATAAAGAGGTCCGACGAAAGTCATGTGTGCCACATTACAAAGCCATGGCTTTCGCTGGACCTCTTCATTGGATGAAAATGTTTAAGGAAAACCACTGCAAAGGGTAAAGGAGATGATCAAAGTATGAAAAGACCAAAAATACCACTGTTTTGGACGGTCATTTGACGAAAATTTTAACGATGGACTAAAAGTGGTAAAGACTAAATAAGACTGACCGCAATGTGACAAAAATTAATGAAGAGGACTAAAATTGGAAATGTCCCAATAACATTAGGACCAAAAATGAAAATCACTTTATATTAAATGTTCACAATTTACCTACTGAATGTTCACAATTACATATTGAATGTTTACAAGTTTATCTACTGAATGTTCACATAGTATATAATTGTGAACATTCAGCATATAAATTATAAATTATGTATTTTGTCTGAGGCTACCTTGGGATAACTGTTGGATTAGAGCTGAGCCAACTGATAAGTTGACCTCTCATCTTTCTAGTTTCCGGCCTGCTACTTTAATATGAGTGGGCTGCTAATAAGGTATGGGCAGATTTTTGTGTGGACCATGGTCCACGTATGGACATCATAAATATAATGTATATTTTTAATATATTAAAAATACATTCTAATATAATATAATGTATTTTTAATATTTAAATAATGTAGTTTATGTACAAAAATAATGTATTTTTAGTATATTAACAATGTACTTTTTATTTATCTATTGTTCACTCTGGTTCATGTAATAATGATTTTGATGTTGATGTTTCAGGTCCGGGTAGAAAGGCATCCATGAAGGTTTTTCACAGGTTCGGTCCCTGCTCAGGTCGGGGCGGAGAGTCGCCAAGCATGAGGGAGATTCTGCTGCGCGACCAGTCTCGAGTCGAATCAATACAAGCCCGACTCAGATCTTTGAGCTTGGCCAACAAGAATATGGGGGAGTCGGAAACTGTAGATCTCCCGGCGGTGAATGACATGCCAAGCGGCATAGGAAACTACTTGGTGACCGTGGGACTTGGGACGCCGCCAAAAGATGTGGAGCTAGCGTTCGACACCGGCAGCCACCTGACGTGGGCTCAATGCCAGCCGTGCGCGGCGGAGTGCTACAATCAGAGCCTCCCAATATTCGACCCCGCCGCTTCAACAACCTATTCCAACCTAACATGCACCTCCCAAGCCTGCTCCAAACTGGAGGCCGCCACGTATTCCCCCGGCCAATGCGAGGAGGATTCCACCACGTGTTCTTACACCGTCACCTACGGCGACAAATCACACACCATAGGCGAACTGGCGACCGACAAGCTAACCTTAAACTCCACGGATGTAGTCGTGGAGGGCTTCATATTTGGGTGCGGCCAAAACAACACCTTCACCTATGACGTCGGGTATGGTGGAATTATGGGTTTAGGGACTGCTTCTCTCTCTATCGTCTCCCAAACATCTCAACAGTTCGGCAACTACTTCTCCTATTGTCTCCCCACCCCAACAGGATCTGACGGACATTTAACGTTCGGGAAGAGCAGTAACAATAATAATAATCTCAACTACACACCTTTATTGCCTTCATCGGGCAAAGTTGCCTTCTACTTCATCGAGGTGTTGGCAATAAGTGTTAACGGACAGCAGTTGTCGATCCCTCCGTCAGTGTTCCAGAACCCCAGGACCGTTATAGACTCCGGTGCAGTAATAACCCGCCTGCCCACGCCCGCCTACAACGCTCTGCGCGATGCTTTTAAGCAGCAGATGACAAAGTACCCTTTAGTACAAAACCCCTCAATACCGTTATTCGACACTTGTTACGACTTCACCAACTATCCTAACCCAACCATACCCAAGATAAGCTTCACGTTTGGTGGTAATCTGGAGGTTCATTTGGATCCTAGAGGAGTGATGGATCCTGTACATGACAACGGCTCAGAAGTCTGTCTGGCCTTTGCTAATTATTCTAAAAATGGGGGGATTTTCGGAAACTATCAACAGCATACGTTTGAGGTGGTGTATGATGTTGCCGGAGGGAAGCTGGGGTTTGCCCCCGGTGGCTGTTCTTAATTAAGCTTTGCTGTTGATTGGAACTAAAAGGAGCCCGAATCAGAACTATGGGTACGGTTTAACATTTATGAATGCAGTATACATTATATTATGTGTTGTAACAAGTATGGAATATAATAGCTAAATAAGTTGAGCCTAGAAGTTCAACATAAGCAATGTTAATGCTTGTTTAATATATATAAAGATTTAGAAAATGATGTGTGCTCTACTTTTTACTCTAAACTTTTACTCCTAGCTATATACAAAATCTTGTTGCAAACACTTGTATTGAAACCTACATGAAAAAATAGCTTATCAGTGTCAGTCACATCATGAAATAAAATTTAGGGAGTAAGATTTGAGAGTTCATGTAGTAGAACTCTTTAGAAAATATGAAATGCAACGCATTCTTCTTCTTTGTCGCCTGTTGAGTATATATGCTTTGATCGGAAATGCATGAATATCATCACATATGATGCAGCTACGCCTTAACTTCATTCTGCATACATGAAGGCAAGAAAAGAGAATATCAGGTAATAGGACAAACCTCAATCAAATTGATCAGTCATCAATTCCATAATTACCAGGTTTAAAAATCAACTTAGATATACTTTAGGTGGTCCAACTAACTATTCTTAAACTAATAATAACTTAGAGTTAATTCCATTATTGGTCATAGATTTATAGGTGACAATCCACTTTTAGTTCTTTTTTATTAGAACATCCTCATTTGGTCATAGTATTATTGTGTCATCATGACCAACTTTAGTCCTTCAGCAACAAAATTATTGAAATATCGTTAAATACAAAGACATTTCGATCTTTTTTATACAAAGTATGTTGAACCGGTATATTTTTTATGTTTATTTTTTTGAAAATATTTATAATTGAAGACCAACATGTCCTTCTATTTAATGATATTTAAACTGATTTGTTGATAAATGACCAAAAATGGTCATTTCACAATAATAATAGGACCAAAAGTGAATGTTTTAATAAAAAAGGACTAAAAGTGGATTGCCATCTATAAATCTAGGACCAAAAATGAAATTAACTCAATAACTTAACAATAGATAATATTTTTATTCTTTTTTTCTCTATTCCATTTTTTAGATTATTATTTCTATTCTTTTTATTTCAATTTCGATCTCACCATTATATTTAAATATAGAGTTTATTACCGAAATGGTCCCTCGACTATTGCAAAATTACCAATTTGGTCCTCGACAATTTTTCGTGCCCAATTAAGTCCCTCGACTTTGAAAATTTTAACCAATTTGGTCCTCCGTTTATTTTACCGTTAAAAATCCGTTAAAATAGGGACCAAATTGGTAATTTTCCTATAGTCAAGGGACCATTTCAGTGAAAATTTAATTACCAATTTGGTCCCTTGACTATAGCAAAATTACCAATTTGGTCCCGATTTAACGGATGTTTAACGGAAAAATAAACGGAGGATCAAATTGGTTAAAATTTTCAAAATCGAGATACTTAATTGGACACGAAAAATTGTCGAGGACCAAATTGGTAATTTCGCAATAGTCGATGGACCATTTTGGTAATAAACTCTTAAATATATTATTGTTATATATACCATTAATTTGGGTTACATTGAAGGTTTTCAAGTTAAATTAGAGCATCCTAAGGGGAATTGTGTACGAGAGAATATTGATGGCTTGGAACAAAGATGAATGAAGAGAAAGAAAAACTTGATTATATTTCTCTACATTTGCATCTATGAAATACTCTTTTATTTTTAAAAGTAAGTACTACAACTACTAATTCATTACACTTTAATTTCAAATTGCCACCTAGATTTAATTTGTAATTCCCACCCTTTTATTTGAGTGTGAATAATTTAATGTCTCGATTTTGCATACAAGGTTTTAAGACTACTAAAAAAAAAAAAAAAAGTAAACATCGATTGGACAACATGCATGCCCAACAATCACATCAAGTGATCAAGATGTGATCAATTATTCTTTAAACTAATAATTTAATAATAAAATACGGAGTAATATTTTTATTCTATTCTTTCTTTATATTATTTTTAATTATTATTTATATTCTTTTTATTTTAATTTCCCAATCAACTAAAAGACCATTCCACGTTAAAGTCTTCTCCACTTGTAATGTTATAAAGAAAAAGTTAAAAATAAGTTGTCAAAGTTGATTGTTCTTGTCCTTATGTAAAAATTTTCCATTTAGGTTAACTAATGAAGTCGATTTAAAGTTAAAGAAACTCCAATCAAAATCAAAATTTTATTATAAAGATAGAAATATTTATATATGAAAAAAGAATATATAATTCTCAAAAAAAAAAATGAAAAAAGAATATATAGCAATTATGAACAAGTCAATATTGTTTATACATGTGGAATGAATATACCAGCTAATAAATACAAATTCATTCCCCAATTTAAATAATAAAAAATAGTGAAAATGGCAATACAAATAAAATTAAGACAATTTCACGTACGTTTACTTTTCATCAAACCTATCGTTCGTGGTCCCATAACTCCAGGACCAATAACTTTGCTTTCTACTAAGGCTTTTGATATCATCAACAATTTTGTATTTTTGAATAAAATTGCTCCCGATTTCTATTCCTTCACTCAAATTTTTAATATTTATATACATTTTTGTTGAAATTTACATAGAGTTCATATCCAAAATGGTCTTCGATTATGTTAGTTTTTCTCGATTTTGTCCTAAATGACATTTTTGATCTAATTTAGTCTCAAACTTATATGTTTTGCTCAATATAGTCCTCCATTTGTATTTCCATTCAATGCATGTTAAATCGAAGGACATTTTGGCAATGGTAAGACTTTATATAATTTCTTGATCATCTCTTTCGGCATCATCCTTCCACAAACTCCACCCCCTAACGGAGAGAGATCGCGGCAAAACCGAAGATATATGGAAGCAATAGCGGTAGTTGTGGCTCCGACTTCCATCTATGGTTCTGACGCGATCTCTCTGTTGGTCAGAGTGGAGTTTGTGGAAAGATGATGGCGAAAAAGATAATTAAGAAATAAAGTCTTGCAATTACCAAAATGTCCTTCGATTTAATAGCCATTGGATGAAAATGCAAATTGATGACTACATTGAGTAAAAACACACAAATTTGAGACTAAATTAAATCACAAAAGTCATTTAAGACGAAATAAAAAAAAATCAGAATTGTCGAATACCATTTTATGTATTAACTCAATTTACATATTACATATGATATGATAAAGCTAGATTGTCATATTACTTGTCAGTTTGTCACGTCTATAATAAAAACCATATAAAATTCACTCCCCGGTTGACGGTTGACTCCGTGCCTTCAAGTCAAGATCAGAGTACTATATATAAGCTAGAGAGGTACGTGGTATTGAAACATTCAAGAATGGATTATGTTAGAAAACTAAGTAGTGCAGATAGGATGTTGAAGCTTCTTGTTCTTGTTCTTCAATCATCTGCAAATGTTTCCATTCTGGTAATGATGATGATGATTTCATGCAGTTTGGAGAAGGGGATTGCTTCTGAAGCTCACTACCACACTCTTCCACTCACTTCCATGCTTCCACCTTTAGTCTGCAATCCCACCACTTCCAAAGGTCATTCATTCATTCATTCATTCAATATTATTAGCTATTTCTACTTTATATATACCTATTGCTTTAATATATATCTCGCTAGTAGTGAGTTGAAAGTATGGATGTCAACTTAGTCTGAAACTGATGTGTTGGCCTTTTACGTTTGAAAAATTTTAATTTAAAGTTAGGGCTAAAAAATATTAGCATGATAAAAATTCAGTCCCATAAGATCAAACATGTATTTCGAACAAAATATACGGATAACTTATATGTAATTTCATCTTTTAGTACTTTTTGTTAAATATGTGAATAAAATTTTAATAAACTTATTATAAAATAAATAATGAAAAATTAAAGAAAAAATTGGTTTAAAATTTCTAAGACCTGATAATTATAAACTATTAAATACTTTAATAGTTAATATTAAAATATTAAATATTAATCTAAAAAACATCTAGAACAATTTAGAGTTATTTCGCTCAAAACATGTAGTTTTGAGTGGAATAACATATTTAAAAAAAATTAACAAAACATTAAAAAAAATAGCTAATTAGCAACTACGCGGCCGAAGCCTATACGGGTCTAAGAGGCCTAGTCAACAGCCTAGCTGGTCAATTGCCTAGATGTGCCTTAGGTGGCTGGCCCACGCGTAGCTTTTAGGTGCTGTTGAGCATATAATATATAACATGAGTAGAAGATTAGAGCCGAGCCAACTAAGTTGCCGTCTCATCTTTCTAGTTTCTGCTATTTTGAGTGGGCTGCTAATGATGTATATATGTACTTCGATCTGCAGGTCCGGGTAGAAAGGCATCCATGAATGTTGTTCACAGGTTCGGTCCCTGCTCAGGTCGGGGTGGAGACTCGCCAACCATGAAGGAGATTCTGCTGCGCGACCAGTCTCGAGTCGACTCAATACAAGCCCGACTCAGATCTTTGAACAATAATAATGGCCAGATGGGGGCCGGGGAGTCGGAAACTGTAGATCTCCCGGCGGTTCACCCAGGGGGCGGG
>CM008343.1:3049773-3067006 GCA_002525835.2 Ipomoea batatas | reverse complement strand
GAAATTGCAATTCTTTTCCTACATAATTCATTTCCTCTAACCAAACGCCCCGTTATAGGTCCATCCTAAATAAACAAATAGTCAAAATGAATTAATTACACTTTTGGTCCTGTGACTATTGGGGTCTGATTAATTTGAGTACGCGACTTTAAAAACTAACAATTTAATCCCGTAACTATGTAATTTTTAACACATTTAGTCCTCCGGCCAAATCAACGGCGAAATGTCGCCGGAAAAACGTAAATCTATTTAAATTATTTAGTCATGGGGGCAAAACAGTCATTTTACTCCTGGTCAACAACGATAAACTTGAAATTTCTCTCCATCTCTCCGGTCAACGACGTATTTCCTAGCTAGCTAAGACCTTGAAGTCACAACGGAAATTGCTTTCTGTAATACGAAATATATATTACCTCTTCGTAGTCGCGAAATCGAGTTCCCGACAATCTTCTTAGCAACCTGCCAGCCTTAATTACATAGTTTGCTTTTGCTGAGACTCAAACCTAACATTTACCACTATGGCAAAAGTTATAGCTAATAACTACATACATTTACAATTCCCTTAGCAAGCCAGTCTTAACCGCATAGTTTACAACCTAAAGTAACCACATTTTCAAGAGCTGAACTTGGTCCTTCATCCACCTCCGCCTAACGAATTCAATCATTGAATTTTAAGGAAATAAATAATAAAGGGCTATCCATATCCATTTTGACTTTAAAAAAAGAAAAGGGGATGTTTTTCACATTTTTTTCCGGGCATGCAAATTCTTCCTATAATGATTAATTTCTCTACTTGCATATAATTAATAAAAGCTTTATGTACTCAAAAAAAAAAAAAAAAAAGCTTTATAAAACTCATTATAATCTCCATTAATGACTGACTCCGATTTCAAGCCTACGAGTCCTATATATAGATACAGATTAACCATGCATGGGCATCATACTTGAACGAGATAGACGGAGAGAGGGTCAAGAATGTGTAATAATCGTCCTGTAAAACTAAGTAGTGCAGATAGGATGTTGAAGCTTCTTCTTCTTCAATCATTTTCTGCAAATGTTTTCCTTTTGGTTATCATGATTTCATGCAGTTTGGAGATGGGGAATGCTTCTAGAGGAATAGTTGACGGCTTAGAAGCTCATCAATACCAAACTCTTCCACTCACCTCCATGCTTCCGCCCTTTGTCTGCGACCAAACCACTTCCAAAGGTCATTCATAATTCACTTTCATCATTTAGTTTTGGATATATAATTACTGAAAATTCACAATCACTACCCAAGATTGTATACAGAGTAAAGTCAATCTTTGATTCTATTAAATTAATCTAAGCCCAACCAAGAAGACCCTGACCAATTATGGTGCTATGCACCATGGTCCACCTTATCATTGATATATATAAGTTTTAATTTTAGTATACAGAATCTTTTGGTGTGTACTGAATATTCATTTTTAAGTATACTAAAAAAAATAAACTGAGATTAATTAGTTTGGTACGAACTTAAAGGTGCATCATCCTATTAGGATATGTATCGGACATCTCGTGGTAAGATCAGAGTGGGCTACTCACATGACATATGTATTTCATATGTAGGCCTTATTTGATAACATAATTAGTTTATCAGCCAATTTTAGATTATTTGACCACCTGTTTGATTTGGTTAAACTATTAATATGAGTGCTTGATTAATTAGTTTTTTTTTTGTAATATATTAGTGTTCCAAAATGCTAAAATTTAAATAATTTTACATGTAATAAGAGATGAGCTAATAACTAATAATTTTATCAACTTGTCAAACTTATTCACCCAATCAACTAACAGCTATTAGCTAATAGCTATTTACTAGACATGCTGTAATGTATTTCAGGTCCAGGTAGGAAGGCATCCATGAAGGTTGTTCACAAGTTTGGTCCGTGCTCAGCCCGGGGCCAAAACTCGCAAACCATGAGAGAGATTCTGCTGCGAGACCAATCTCGAGTCCAATCAATACAAGCCCGACTCAGATCTTTGAGCTCGGCCAAGATTAATGGCGAGATAATGGGGGAATCGGAAACTGTAGATCTCCCGGCGGTGAGTGAGTACCCACGCGGCGGGGGAAACTACTTCGTGACCGTGGGACTTGGGACGCCGGCGAAAGACGTGGAGCTAGAGTTCGACACAGAGTTCGACCTGACGTGGACTCAATGCCGGCCGTGCGCGGCGGCGTGCTACAATCAGAGCCTCCCAATCTTCGACCCCGCCGCTTCAACAACCTATTCCAACCTAACATGCGCCTCCCAAGCCTGCTCAAACCTAGAGGCCACCACGGGGCACGGGCTACCCCGGCCAATGCGACCAGGATTCCAACGTGTGTTTCTACACCACCTCGTACCTCGACGAAACATACTCCATAGGCGAGCTGGCCACCGACAACCTAACCTTAACCTCCACGAATGTCGTCAACGGCTTCGTATTCGGCTGCGGTCAAAACAACAGCTTCGTCGGCGGTGGCGACAGCGCTGGATTAATGGGTTTGGGCACCGCTCCTCTCTCTATAGTCTCCCAAACATCCCAACAATTCGGCAAATACTTCTCCTATTGCCTCCCAACCCCGACAGGATCCGACGGACATTTAACGTTCGGAAAGAACAATGAAAACACAAATAATCTCAACTACACACATTTCTTGAATTCATCATCACACAAAATTGGGTTTTATTACATTGAGATCTTGGCCATAAGGGTTAACGGACAAAAACTGCCGATCTCTCCGGCGGTGTTCCAGGACCCCGGGACCATCATAGACTCCGGCACCACCCTAACTTACCTGCCCATGGAAGCCTACAAAGCTCTGCGCGATGGTTTCAAGAAGCAGATGACAAAGTACCCCATGGTACCAAGTAGCTCGGACTTTGACCTTTGTTATAACTTCACCGGCTATCCTAACCCAGCCATACCCACGATAAGCTTCGTGTTTGGTGGTGATTTGGTGGTTTATATAAATCCTAGAGGGGTCCTGATGGGTGAAAATGCCGCAGAAATGTGTCTGGCGTTTCTTGGAAATAAGAATGACAATGAAACGACAATTTTTGGAAACTGATGGATTTAATTAACCGGGGTGTCCCGAATTATTAAATCCAATAATTAAGAACGAATAACTGATATGAAAATGTAATAGCAAAATGATAATACCATAAGTCACGGAGACAAATTATATTGATAATTCGTGTTAGGACGAATAAGTGTGTAGTGCTATTACAAAGTATGATGAAGATGTCTGGTAATGCTAAGACAATGGCCTTTTATACAAGGGAATCCCAACCAAATTGGGCTAAATTCGTGGAAGACCACAAGACCAAGTCGAAGCCCATGTAGTGGGCCCGCGAGACTAAGTCAAGGCCCATCATTGTGGGCCTCGAGTTATGCACTTCCGAACCCCTGGTCCCTATTATATTGGGCCGCTTCTAATATATCCATCATCAGTCCCCCACTCTCTGAGCTGCGAGAAGTCGTCAGCGAAAGAGAGTAAACGTCCGGCCCAATCGAAGCCACTCGGGGTGTTATGCTTGGATGAATGCTTCTGGTCAACTTGAACGAAAGTACTTTGTTTGCTTACACACCTTTTAAGCCTACACCACCAGCCTTGCGATCTAAGTCCTCTCCGTCCGAGCAACGCGGGGTTGCTTAGATTTTTGCTCGCATAATGTTGTATATATATTTTTGTTTTTTTGTTTTGTGTTTGTATTTTCTTTCTTTTGCTTTTTTCTTATTGTTTTCTTTTTCGGGTTGGCGTTAGACCAAGGTACCTCAACCCTCAGCCCTTAGCACACCCGTTCGATGGTAGGCGAGATTAATCCTCGGAGGTTAAATCCCGTACCCTCACTAGGGGTGTAAGTCGTTCTAAGTCGAGACCATTTGGTCTTACGCCTAGAGACTCTTCCGTTCAGCGATAGCGAGGTCGGGCCCCGTATCGCCCCTAGGGTGTTTAGTCGTCCTAAGTCGAGGCCATTTGGCCTTGCGTCTAGGGACTCTTCCGTTCGGCAATAGGCAAGGTCGGACCTTGTATTGCCCCTAGGGCTTTTAGTCATCCTAAGTCGAGGCCTTCCGTCTCTGCTTCTAGGGACTCTTCCGTTCGGCAATAGTCGAGGTCGGACCTCGTATCGCCCTTAGGGAGTTTTGTCGTTTTAAGTCGTAAATCCTTTTTTTTTAAGACTTAAAGACTCGCCCGTTTGGTGATAGGCAATGTCGGACCTCGTATCGCCCCTAGGGTACTAGCCGCTTAAATGAGGTGGGCTAAAAAAATTTGACCGAGAGGTCGGCCTTCGAGTTTATCAAGGGGCCGGACCACCTTATGTGCAATAAGCCAATAATAGGCTCTTCCGTTAAGTAGTGAGTGGAGGCGGACCCCATATCACCACTAGAGAATGCCAAAGTCAGGGCCGGCGCGCACGACCGTGACCATGGATTGATTACTCTACCTAGAGTTAGTGAGGTCGGACTTCACAACGCCACTAGGGAAAATCAATAATAATGATTATTATTATTATGGTATTATAATAATAATAATAATAATTATCATTATTATAATAATAATAATAATAATAATAATAATAATAATAATAATAATAATAATAATAATAACAAACCATGTTGTTTTCCTTTACGCCTAAGCAATTTCATTGGATTCTTATTTTATGATTTCAAAAGCAGCTTAGCTTGGCGCACATCATGTGACCATGGCAGCAGAGGTCATGCCACCTAGAAGCACATATAATATTATATACATACGTGTATGGTGGACCAAAATGATATGGTGGTTAAAGTGTTTATTGCTTTTTCCAAATTACAGCCCTTGTAGATATCATATTTTCCAGGCTCAGTGGTGGGACCAAATGGATGCAACTCTTCAAGTCTGTGCAAACTGCTCACACCATTGCAAAGTTCATGCGTATGTCTGTCTCAAGTTTCCAGTAGGGCACCCTCTCCAGCAAGCAAATAGGAAAAATACCGAAAAGCGATGGGCCAAACTGGCCACCCCACCAGAAACCAGCGAATCCCCAAGGGCCTATCTACTCAGTCAACGACTAAGTTACAATCACCCACCAGAAAGGTACAACCAAGAAGGTGCCGTGGATGAAATCTTCGGCCACCCCCTTTCAACATTAACACTGCTAAGAGGGGTAGATCGCCAACCATGGCCAACTTCGTCAAGATCCAAAGCTGACTGCTCTGGCTGACTTGGGGAAGAAAATATTATCTCGTATGAAGGGGTGGAGGAATATTTTGAGGATGAAGGATCTCTAATATGCAAGACTAATCCCTCATTGACAAGCCTGATGAGGAGTCACTTCTGCTTGAGCAAATTTTAGAGGTCCCACAGGCATTAATTTTTCATAGAAACAACAGAGAGAATGAAGAGGATGATACATTCTCAAACTGCTGGTCCACTCCAGAGGCTATGTCGCCAGCTGTGGTAGTGGAGAGCCTCCCCGCCGAGGTGGTGCTGCCTGTTATGGCACATGAGATGACACCGGTTCAGACCTCCCTCACGCCCGTCCCCGTCGTTTCCAGTGGATTTGGAGAACGAGATGACGGGCTCGTAGCGGCAGAACCCGGGTCCAAACGAGGAGCAAATCCTGTACTAGAGCACGCAACCACCACGTAGATCACCTTTGATGCCGCAAACTTCAGGCATACGATGGAGCAGATCAGATGATCAGCGTGAGGTTCGGAGATCGTGGTGGCAAGCTGATGGTGCATGATTTTTCTGGATTTGACTGTAACTCGGGCGAAAAAGATGGCCGATTTCTGGGGCAGTTAATGTAATCCCGGATAGATATCACCGGGTCCAAATTTCCCGGGGCTATAAGCGAATGCAGAGGTTCCCCGAGAGTTCCTGCGTTAAGCCAACAAATACAAAAGATTCCATGAAAAACAAATATCATTCTCGCATAATTTGCCCATTTATCATACGTTAAGATTCAAACATGTAATCGGATTTCCCTTATTTGGATAACCATCTTCTTCTTTATGATTGCGTAAACTCCACCAGCATCCTCCCGGAATTGATAAAATTGACCCACTTCTGCAAACTGCCAAAAAACACTATCTTGGAAATGTTGAGGTCATATGCAGATCCATGCGTCGGTGCAATGTAATCGGAAAGCGGTTGGAGAGAGACCAACGGCCGGCTGGATGCCGGCAGCACCAGAGGCGGTGCACTAGGGACACGTCCGGTGTAGTACAAGGCATGCCGGCATACGGATAGCTAGAAATTCGATGGGCTCCAGCGCTGGTTTCCTCAATGCATTCAATTACGACATCCATGATGGGGTCAATGTTATACCTCCCTCTCTTAAGACCTTAGGACCGGTTCAATTATGACATCCGATTCGCTCAGCTCCACTCGAGTTGTTGCCACTAGAGTGATACGGGTGCTATGGGGATGGAATCTTGCCATTGCTTAAAAATTGGTTTCCTTGGCGAAGCCGCTCCATGTGGTTTCTGTGAAGATTGGAGACCTTTGGAAGTTTGAAGAAGAGATCTAAAGACGATGATAACAGGAAGCGTGCTTCGGTCACGTACAAGGGCTACGAGGACGACCGATCGCATCCGATCAAAGAACCCGCGACCAAATCCGAGGCTTTTTTCTCTCATGTCGCAGATCCCAGACCGGAATCACTCGTGCAGATCCCAGATCGACCAAATCCGATGGCGTTGTAGTAGTCGATGAAGGGCCGGGTAGCGAACATCTTCCAAAAGGGATTAGAATTTTCCTGATAATCATCATCTGCGTGTTCGGTTTCGTGCACGGGGAGATTGTGGGGCGGCTGGGATTTGCTATGTCGCTATAGTAGTCGAATGCATTCACGAAAAACTTACGTGTTGGAACTCCATGACGTTGTGACCAGCACTTGTTTTGTGGTTGCGGGGATGGAGATTTGCGGGCGTAAATGCTGTGCGAAAGATGTTGCATACAATTTTGGCTTTCCTATGTCTTCAGTCACATGCGTATGTATGACAGACCACCAATGGTTGACATCGTGGCAAGGTTAACATGCAAGGTGGATGTGCATAGCAATCGGATCGGGAAGGGATCGGTGGAATGGGATCTCACCAAGGCAAAAGTGGTGGTTTATTTCGTAAGAAATATCGGTTAAGGAGCATGCTCGAGCTTGTATGTCGAGCTCTCAATGAAAGCACCAATGATGGATTTAATTAACCGGGGTGTCCTGAATTATTAAATTCAATAATTAAGAACGAATAACTGATATGAAAATGTAATAGCAAAATAATAATACCATAAGTCACGGAGACAAATTATATTGATAATTCGTGTTAGGACGAATACAAGAAGTGTGTAGTGCTATTACAAAGTATGATGAAGATGTCGGGTAATGCTAAGACAATGGCCTTTTATACAAGGGAATCCCAACCAAATTGGGCTAAATTCGTGGAAGACCACAAGACCAAGTCGAAGCCCATGTAGTGGGCCCGCGAGACTAAGTCACGGCCCATCATTGTGGGCCTCGAGTTATGCACTTCCGAACCCCGGGTCCCTATTATATTGGGCCGCTTCTAATATATCCATCAGAAACTATCAGCAGCAGACATTTGATGTGGTGTATGATGTCGCCGGAGGGCAACTGGGGTTTGCTCCCGGTGGGTGTTCTTGAGCTTTTCTGGTGATTGGAACTGTACTGAAAGGAGCCTGAATCAGGGTTATGGATTTAGCATTTATAAATGCAGTATACATTGTACGATAGATACAAGTATGGAATAAATAAATGGAATAAGGGTCAAATAGGCCACCGAACTATACACGAAACTGCAATTAAGTCATCGAACTCAAAAACAATGCAATTTGGTCCCTGAACTACACAAATTCATGCAAATTAATCCAAAGTGACTTGTCGACTTGATCTTCAGGTTACCAACTTCAAAAACTAATATTTTAAAATAATTTTAAATAAATAAATTAATTAAAAAAAAACAACAACAACAACAAACAGGAAAAGCATTCATGCTTAGCTTGTTGAATATATACATAAAAATTGCAAAAAACATGAAATACTAATAATAAACTATTTAATTACCTTCTCCTGTTAGTTGATGCAACGCACACACAGTGGTTATACCGTGTTCCATGGTCCACAATGCATTGTAGATCATGGGTCATGGTTGATACTGCAGTTGTGTTGAACTGATACTGTAGTTGTGTTGAAAGGATATTGCAGTTATGTTGAAAGGGAACTGCAGTTGCGCGGAACAGAGGCCGTGTCATCCATCTGGAACTGCAGTTGTGTTGAACGGATATTGCAGTTGTGTTGAAAAGATATTGCAGTTGTGTTGAACGGATACTGCAGTTGTGTTGAAAAGATACTGCAGTTGTGTTGAACGGATGAACGACCTCTGTTCCGTGCAACTGCAGTTTCCTTTCAACACAACTGCAATATTTTTTCAACACAACTATAGTATCCGTTCAACACAACTGCAGTATTAGCTATGATCATGGTCCACAGTATAATTTGCGACGCACACACGTACATTCTTCTTCTTTTTCGCCTGTTGAATGGTTTGATTGGATCGGAATTGCATGAATATCATCACATATGGAAAATACTATATTTACTCCCCTTCTCTACTCCCGCACCTATAGTCCACCACATCAGGAAGTAATAAGATTTGGGAGTACATGTAGTAGTACTCCATCACATATG
This sequence comes from Ipomoea batatas, assembly GCA_002525835.2. NCBI lineage: Eukaryota > Viridiplantae > Streptophyta > Magnoliopsida > Solanales > Convolvulaceae > Ipomoea > Ipomoea batatas. The sequence continues at coordinate 3,058,310 of CM008343.1, read as the reverse complement.
ATGCAACTACGCCTTTGGCTTCATTCTGCATACATGAAGGCAAGAAAAGAGAATCATAAAGCAACACACTAGCAAAGTTAATCAAACAATTGATTGGATAGCTACAATGTTTTCAAAATTGACTCAATTATGAATAACTTAATTTGGTTAATTTGCCCGCTTGTGTCACAAAGTAGGATTAGCCTAAAACATACATTCTAATAGCCACTTTGGGTTTTCTTGTAAATTAAAGAAAAGATAATAACAAGAAATGAAAAAAAAAATTAATTTACAAAATTTGAAAATATTTCTTTTGTTTATTTGGAGAGGAGAGAACGTGACGTGGATGGAAGAGAAAAGAGTAGAGAGAAAAAATGGTTTTGGATGAGCTGGATTTTTAGTGGGTCTTGCAAAAATAAATAAATAATGCAACTTCATCCTTTGTAGTATTGTAGTTATACTAAGAACTCTATATATCTTGTATATATTATACTAAAAAATGATGGCAAAAACCTGCATGAGATTGATCGGGTCAAGATGAAATATAATACTTATACTAGCAAATGCAATACTAAATCATAAATAAAGTATTACATTTTATAAAAAGAATTGGTGATTTTTGCTTTGGGAGAAAAAATCAACTAAAAGTTATGTTCTTTAATGTTGTTTTTTGTGAAGTGGTTGTTCCATTTAAAAAATGGTTAGTTTAATTTTTGCTTGATTTTTCCTTCGTTGAATTGTAGTCACTTCTATTGAATGGGACAGCTGTTTGGAGATTTAAAGTTGCTCTATACACAAAATTAATAATCAAACCTTAACTTTTGATTAAGGATGAATAAGTCCTTTCCAATCAATCATACACCCCATATTTTTGCTTGATGATTGTTGTGTGCTTGTGTTAAAATTTTCCACATTGGTATTAGGAAGTCTAACAGTAAGGAAACTCCCATGAAAATCACTACTGCCGGCCAACTAATACCAAGAAATTTCATGTCATACTAAACATTGATTGAAGAGTTTGTAGCTGTTTTGAAAAGGATTACTCAAGTAGCGTCTTGAATCAAGTTCCAATAAGTCTCACAAAATTATATATATTATTAGTGATTGCATTAAATAAGCTTCGTTCTTATGTAATAATTTACAAACTATACCCGATGAGTAACCTTTGTTTTGTTAATTTTCTTTTTTTTTTTTTAATTGAAAGCTATATGGACATGCTTTGCAGAGAGAGTTTGATTCGTTCAACACATGCACTCATAAAGAATGAAATAGTACAGTTGTGCCAATTGATAATTGACTTTAAGCTATACTCCTTTGATAGTTTAATATATATATATTTTTTTATGAACTCTCGGAGAGGCTTCAACCATGGCTGACTACAGGAGAGTTGACTTGGTTAATAATCGAATCGAATTAACCGAGTTTGTAAAATACATGCATTAACTGTTAGTTGAACCCAAATTTCTATTTATGAATTAGCTAAAATTTAAAAAAAAAAAAAATCGGCCGTTCAATTAATCAATGAACCGAAATATTTTAGTTCAATTTAAATAAATAATTTTTTGGAAAGAAAAAGAAATGTTAAAATGTATAAATAGAATTTTCAAAGTCATAGTTTCATACCACAAAATAGTCATTACATCAAAACATAAATGATAAATTTTGAAAATCTAGTCTAGTAGTATTATTTATAAATAAATTATAAAATAAAAACAAAAACATATATATACACATGTAATTTAGGTAATTACCCATGGTGCGGATACCACATTGTCACCGGTGAGACTCGATCCCTGATTTTTCTTCCTAAACTTTACCCCTGTGATCAGTTGAGCTGCCTATGCAGCCTATGTAGGCCATTTTTTTGTTAATTATCGTTAATCCTGAATGTTGATTTAAACAAGATCAATGGATTAACGGAGATGATAAAAAGTGGATAACATGCCTAAAGATTTCATATGATTCAGTTTTTATTCTCTTAATTTCCTCGGATTTTTAGTTCTATCTCAAAAATATTACAAGATACAAACATTTTTTCCAGCAATCTATAAGTCTTTAATAATAAAAATATGTGATCATTGGTCTTCGCCTTAAGAAAAATGCTACATTTACTCTATAATTGTATTCCCACACTCATACCATCAATACAAACACTTTTAGTTTGTCTAATCATATAGCTTGTCATGTAAGGGAGTCAAAGCGATGGAGTAGAAATTAAGAGTATATGTAACATAACTCAAGATGTCTATAGACATTTTTCTTAAAATTTATATATGCATGATTTTAAGATAGATAGTCATTACTTGTCAATTGGTAATTGTTACATCTATAATAAAAATTATATAAAATTCATGCTCCCTCGTTGACTCTGTGCGCCTCCAATCAAGACTAGATCAGAGTACTTTAATTTATATATATATATATATATATATATATATATATATAGGTGATTGATCGAAACATTCAAGAATGGTTTGTGCTGGAAAACTAAGTAGTGCAGATAGGATGTTGAAGTTTCTTCTTCTTATTCAATCATCTGCAAAGGTTTCTATTCTTGTTATGATGATGATTTCATGCAGTTTGGAGGAGAGGATTGCTTCTGAAGCTCACTACCACACTCTTCCACTCAGTTCCATGCTTCCACCTTTAGTCTGCAATCCCACCACTTCCAAAGGTCATTCATTCATAATTTCATATACATTCATTATTAGCTGTTTCTACTTTCTACCTATTGCTTTAATATATATCTCACTAGTAGCTAGTGAGTTTGCAAGTATATAGATGTCAAATTTAGCCTGATATTGATGTGTTGGTCTAGTATGTTCGAAAATTTTTAGAGTTAGAACTAAAAAATTTTAGTATGATAAAATTTATGTCTCATAAGATCAAAATTGTTAAAAATTAACCTATAAAATTTTGGAGTTAGGGTTAGCTCGATAGTTCGAGCCACTTACGGCTATTCTTTGTCAAACACGTAATATGAAACAAAATATACAAATAATTTATATGTTAGTTCATCTTTAGTACGTTTTATTAAATTTGTGAATAAAATTTTAATAAATTTATTAAAATAATTAATGAAAGATAAAACAAAATTAATATAACTATTATATTATATTGTAGCGTAAATAGATTAATTATTTTTAATTGGAATTTGAAAATGAAGGTTTATTTAGATTTATTGTTTGATGTATACATTTATATTTATTAATGTAAATGTATCCCAACCACTATTTATTAAAATTAAAAATTTAGGATGTGAATTTGAAAATGTCAAAAGTACAAACTATCCCAAAATTGAACGGCAAATTATTTTATCGCCCTGGGTCCAAACTATACAATTTACATATTAAATGTTTACAATTTTGTAAAAAGTAAATTGTGAACATTCAGAATGTAAATTGTGAACATTCAGTATTTAAATTGTGTATTTTACAAGGTAAAATGGTAATAATTATTGAAATTGAACAGGTTAGGCCGATCAATAAGAGATCAGAGACCTCAATGAAAATTAGAGAAAAACAAGCGAGTCTGTAATAACATGAGTACGTGATTAGAGCGGCAAATTATTCTGTGGATCCAAGTCCAAAAATATACAATTTATATATTGAATATTCACAATTTATATACTGAATGTTCACAAATTTATATACTATTAAATGTTCACAATTTTACTCACAAATTTATATACTATTAAATGTTCACAATTTTACTTGAACATTCTATAGGTAAATTATTAACATTTAGTATATAAATCGTATATTTTGATCCGGGTCATAACTGTTGGATTAGAGCTGAGCCAACTGATGGAGTTGCCCTCTCATGATGTATGTGTTTCAGGTCTGGGTAGAAAGGCATCCATGAAGGTTGCTCACAGGTTCGGTCCCTGCTCAGGTCGGGGCGGAGACTCGCCAACCATGAGGGAGATTTTACTGCGCGACGAGTCTCGAGTCCAATCAATACAAGCCCGAGTCAGATCTTTGAGCTTGGCCAACAACAATATGGGAGAGTCGGAAACTGTAGATCTCCCGGCGGCGAATGACATGCCAAGCGGCGGGGGAAACTACTTTGTGACCGTGGGACTTGGGACGCCGGCAAAAGATGTGGAGCTAGCGTTCGACACCGGCAGCGACCTCACGTGGGCTCAATGCCAGCCGTGCGCGGCGGCGTGCTACAATCAGATCCTCCCAATATTCGATCCCGCCGCTTCAACAACCTATTCCAACCTAACTTGCACCTCCCAGGCCTGCTCCCAGCTGGAGGCCGCCACGTATTACCCCGGCCAATGCCAGGAGAATTCCACCACTTGTTCCTACGTTACCTCGTACGATGACTCTTCATACTCCACAGGCCAGCTGGCAACCGACAAGCTAACCTTAAACTCCACGGATGGAGTCGTGGAGGGCTTCATATTTGGCTGCGGCCAAAACAACAACTTCACCTATGACGGCGGGTACGGTGTAATTATTGGTTTAGTGACTTCTTCTCTTTCTATTGTCTCCCAAACATCTCAACAGTTTGGCAAATACTTCTCCTATTGCCTCCCCACCCCGACCGGATCCGACGGACATTTAACGTTCGGAAAAAACAATGAAAACACAAATAATCTCAACTACACGTCTACACACCTTTCTTGAAGGACAAAGTTGGGTACTACTACATTGAGGTCTTGGCCATAAACGTTAACGGACAGCCGTTATCCATCTCTCCGGCAGTGTTCCAGAACCCCGGGACCATCATAGACTCCGGCACCGTCCTAACTTACCTGCCCGTTGAAGCCTACAACGCTCTGCGCGATGCTTTCAAGCAGCAGATGAAAATGTATCCTTTACTACAAAACACCTCATCATCGTTATTGGACACTTGTTACAACTTCACCAACTATCCTAACCCAACCATACCCAAGATAAGCTTCACGTTTGGTGGTAATCTGGAGGTTCATTTGGATCCTAGAGGGGTGATGCTGCCTCTATATCCCAACCGCTCACAAGTCTGTCTGGCCTTTGCGAATTATACAGATGGGGGGATTTTCGGAAACTATCAACAGCAGGCGTTTGAGGTGGTGTATGATGTTGCCGGAGGGCAGCTAGGGTTTGCCTCCGGTGGCTGTTCTTAATTAAGCTTTTCTGCTGATTGGAACTGAATTGAAAGGAGGCGTATCAGAAAATGCCTTTATTTACGTATCCATAGTATGTTATAAGAAGTATGGAATATAATAGCTAAATAAGTTGAGCTTAGAAAGTTCAGCAAAACTAATTAATAATGCATAGTATGTTACTACCTCCCCTTGTTGATGGTGAGTGGATGGTTAAATGTGGAAGTGAATTATGTGGCAATTTATGTCGTGGACCAGGGTACACAATGCATTGTACATCCCATACCAAAATTACGTCATTTTGGTCATTTTAATTAATGGTTTGTTTGTTTGAAAATTATGTTTCCAATTTTGGCCGTTAACTTTCAAATATTAAAAAAGGAAATTTGCTTTGTTTAGATTGGCTGTTTTGATTTGTTTGTTGTTGATGCAAATAAATGAATTCGTATTTGATAGTCATTGATTGAACTAAATGAGAATAGTTATAAGATTGTTTTTTAAACAACTAGATGATCCAAAGGTTAGGAGGATGATGTATGTGTATTTGTCTTAATATTCTGTGTATTCTTTGAAGGGATTATGTATATTGTAGACTATGATCCTGTGTATTCAGGTTGTGACGTGTTTTGTGTATTCGAATGTTAGGATGATGATTTCTATGTAGTTGTATGTATCAATGTTCTGTGTATTCTCTCAAATCATTTTGTGTATTCTAGACAAGGATTTTGTGTTTTCCCTAAAGCCGTTCGCGTCCTCCATCCACTAACATTTGAAACAACGTCGTTTATACTAAGGTCCACAATGTACTGTGGACCCTGGTCCACAATATAAGGATTGGAACTATTTCCTATGGCAGGTTGTAATAGCTAACTTTAGGCACAATGATAGAAAGCGATTCAAAAACTAAACAACACAATCAACAAATTAAAGAGAATTTAGCAATGATTATGAGAAAAACAACTAAATAATCGAATAACAACAGGACCTGGGTAAGGAAACATGATCTTTTAGATGCCAATAGCGTATAGGATTGGGGAACAAGAAATACCAAAATAGGGAATCAAAGAGAATGCACTCAAAAATCATAGTCTACAAATCACTTAGTGAATCCGTCGCTAAACCCTTTTATTTATTTAATCACTAAGGGTCCGTTTGGAAAACAGGAAAATGACTTCTGGAAGTCATTTTCCGGAAAACAGTTTCATTTCCCGTGTTTGGATGTATCATTGATGAATGTAGATTTTAGCGGTGGATGGAAAGAAGTAGTTGTTAAAACGGGAAGAAGTTCCCGAGTATCGCTCTCAAGGAAGGCACAAGGGAATCGGTAAGCAAGTGGACTAATCACAAGAGCACTTAGTGTTCGAAAGCTAATCCTAAGATAGAAGGTGTGTGTATCATGCTAAGAGTAAGATAACAAATGCAATAGAATGACAAACAATCAAATGAAAAGAGGATTTGGACCAACTTAGCAAGCATGTACCCTCTTGATTTCCTATAGTACTAGGGTGTGAAAACACTCATTGGACACAAATGAGACAAGGTCACAAGTACCAATGCCACTCTCGTGGTCAAAAGACTCTCTCCCATACCATAGTATTACTCTCATAATCACTAGGCTAAAAGAGGCATTTTATCAAACATGTAGTGTGCCTCTTGTCTTCCACTCTCCCTTTTCTCAAAGGTGAGAGGGAAATGTGATTGGTGAGGTCTTAAGCACTCCCTACTCTCGTAGGTGAGTGCTCTTTAACCTAATCCTCTAGTGCAACCGGCCTAGTTGGTATAGAGTCAACGCATACATCCCAAATTACAATCAAACATCCAACAAGCATAGATCAACCCTAGATTAAGACATTAGAGTTCAAGAGATAACATGCAAGATCAATTGATCCAAATCCTAAAAAAGAACTAGCTACTCATATCTAGAATTGAAATCATGGAAGCAATTGAACAGATCAAGCAATTAAAATCAAATCACAACTAGGAATTGAAGTACAAGAAGAGTAAATGGAATTTTACTTGAATTGGAAGAAGAATCCTCTAGCAATCTTGATCAATACAAACTTGAAATGTAAATTCCTCTCTAAATCTAGCTATGTAACATGAATTTGGATTGCAATTGAGCTATGGAATGGAGAGAATGGAGAGCTAAAACCTAGAGAGAGAAAAATCCTTAAGTGGAGTGATGATCTATTCTAAGAAGTGTTGGATCCCCCCCTGAAAAATGGCCCAATTCTCCTTTTAAACCTTGCCTAACCGCCAAAAGTTCCGCGACGGACGCTAGGGTGGACGTGCGTCCATAGGCGCGTCCACAGTGTATCTTGCGTCCAGACTTGAAACTTCAGAGAGTAATCTGATGGACGCCGGCCTGGACGCGCGTCCACTGGCGCGTCCAGGGTGATCTTCTGCTGAACTGTGCAAACTTCAGAGAGCAAAATATTGGACGCCTGCATGGACGCACGTCCAGATGCGCGTTCAAAGCAGACTTTTGTTCTGCTGCACAAACTTCAGAGGGCAGAAAATTGGACGCCACCATTGCTAAATTCTCTTTGTTGATTGTGTTGTTTAGCTTCTGAGTTGCTTTCTATCATTGTGCCTAAAGTTAGCTATTAAATTAAAGCCTGCCATACAACATAATTCACTTCCACATACATTTCACCATCAACAAGAGGAGGTAGTAATTAACATACTATGCATTATTGGTTTTGCTGAACTATCTAGGCTCAACTTATTTAGCTATATATTCCATACTTCTTATAACATACTATATATGCATTTTCTGATATGACCTCCGTTCAATTCAGCAGAAAAGCTTCTTAATTAATTAAGAACAGCCGCCGGGGGCAAACCCTAATTGCCCTCCGGCAACATCATACACCACCTCAAACGTCTGTTGTTGATAGTTTCCGAAAACCCCCCCAGTTGTAGAACTCGCAAAGGCCAGACAGACTTCTGAGCTCTTGCCATATAGAGGCAGCATCACCCCTTTAGGGTCCAAATCAACCACCACATCGCCACCAAACGTGAAGCTTATCTTGGGTATGGTTGGGTTAGGATAGTTGGTGAAGTCGTAACAAGTGTCGAATAAGGGTATTGAGGGGTTTTGTACCAAAGGGTACATTGTCATTTGTTGCTTGAAAGTATCGCGCAGAGCGTTGTAGGCTAGCGTAGGCAGGCGGGTTGTGACGGTGCCGGAGTCTATGTAGGTGCCGGGGTTCTGGAATAGTGTTTGAGAGATGGATAGCGGTTGTCCGTTAACGGTTATGCTCACGAGCTCGATGAAGTAGTAGAGATCTTTGTCTAGATTCAAGAATGGTGTGTATTTGTTGTTATTATTGTTGTTATTGTTACTGTTCTTCCCAAACGTTAAATGTCCGTCGGATCCTGTTACGGTGGGGAGACAGTAGGAGAAGTAGTTGCCGAATTGTTGACATGTTTGGGAGACAATGGAGAGAGGATCAGCCCC
>CM008343.1:3037537-3047754 GCA_002525835.2 Ipomoea batatas | reverse complement strand
TGCATTATATACATATATGTATATAATGCAGCCACGCTGCATTATATTATATATTATATATAATGCAGCCACGCTGCACTAGCATGTGCTTTGTGCTGCACTATGCAACACAAGGCTTTGTGCTTTGTGTTGCGCGTGCCTGCATTAAAACATAATGATACAACGTCGGTTTCTACTGAAACCGACGTTGTATATTCAATTAAAAAAAAATCGTATAATACAAAATTTAATCGAAATTCAAATATTTTAAAGCACATATCACGTCGGTTTTTAAGATAACCGACGTTGTAATAAATATAATTAACAATATAAAGACTTCTAACGTCGGTTATTATAATAACCGACGTTAAAATATTGATTAAAATTTTTAAGAAACAATAAAAATATTTTACAACGTCAGTTATTTAGATAGCCGAAGTTGTATGTTTTTCTCATTTTTTTATTCTTAATTTTTATTTATAACATCAATTATTAGTAAATAACGGACGTTAATGATTTTTATAACATATAACGTCGGTTATTTAAATAACCGACGTTATATGTTATAAAAATCATTAACGTCGGTTATTTACTATTAACCGACGTTATAAATAAAAATTATATGTCCGACGTTGTATGTCGTTTGTGTAGTAGTGACAACAACAAAAATGAAGGTAATAAAAACGTGTGTGTTATGCAAATATCTTGTTTAGATGAAAACTAAAAGGAAAAAATGTCAAATAGGTTACTGAACTTATCGTTTTTGTGCAATTGGGTCATTGAACTTAAAAAATGTGCAATTCAACTGATCGTTGTCAAAATGAGATATAGTGCGGGTTTGTTATTGTCGTTCCGCTGAGGATTGGCGTTATGGCACGTACTTGTGCAATCATTTATTTTTGGAGCTTTTTAACCCACTTGCGAGAATTCAAGCACAATCAAAACATAAATTTACTAACAAACTAAAAACATAAGAAGTAAAGATAGGAAATTAAGCTAGAAATTATTACTACCAAGATGCTATATATTCTTATGGATTATGGAGAACAATAATCATGGATCAAGATGGCATACACTATAAAGAATTCAAGGTCCTTTCGAAACTTGAATTAGAGCAAGGGTTGCCCCACTCCCGTGACGTATCAACCACAAACTCTTGAAGAACACAAGGTATAAAAGCCCCCCAATTCGTCTCATACTCCCGTAGTGAGATATTTGGGTTGTACAAATGTGGCTTGAGTTTTACCCAACTCCCGTTGTAGCAAAACTCTCCAATTACTTGCCAATAAAAATAGCTAGTAATTATTAACAAGATACAAACATACCTCATTGTACAAGCTTATGATTCAAGATTATAGTTCTTCCCCTTATGAAATTATTAGCAATGTAGCATCAAGATAAATAATAAATTCCTACCTCACACACAAACTAAACTAAATAAACATAAAATGCATAAATTAAAAGAGGAAGAAAATAAATTGCATAAGGAAAATAAAATAACAATACATAAAATAAAAAGAAGAAAATTCGAAAGAAAGGAAAGAAAGGAAAAATAAGGTTTTTGCTCTACATTCTACATCTTGCTAAGCTTATTTTTGGTTTGGGAGAGGAGAGGGGTATTTATAGGATCAGGAAGGGATTAAACAAATAATTTGTGTACAGTAAATGGTCACATAATATGTTTAGCCTAGCTGGTTGGTCAAAAAGCCTATATGGCTATATTGCTTCGCCACCCTATGGTCACGTGTTTGATTCCTCCAGCTGCTAGCATTTGCATCTTTTTTATTGACAATACGCGTCTGTTTCACGTGATGCAATATTCCACCCACCATTTTCCTCATTTAATTTTACTCCTGAAAATCCTCCTCCTTTTGTCTCTTCTTCATTTGTTCTCTTGTCATCTCCATCATCTTTTATCCACAAATGCCACTTTCATCATCTTTGCATTTATAATCACCACAAAATAATTAGGTAGTTAATTAGAATAAAAACAATAAGATTACTACCTAATATTATTCTCAATTATATTTCCTACTTCAACTTTTATCAAATTGCACTTATTTATCTCAATAAGAAAAATATGAACATAAATGTAATGATTAGTGACATAAAAATAAGCTTAAACATGGGGTGAAAATACGATCAAATATGCACTTATCATCAACCATCAAACAAGTAAAATATGTGCAATTAGGACATTTTTCTAAAAAATTTTAATTCAATTTGAGTTAAAAACATTTTAATATTGACTCCCAACTAGTATGGTAGAAGAAAATTTCACTCTTAATACATATATGTTAGTAATATAATTGGATTTTATCAGAAAATTTTTGTAAAAATGGTCCAATTATACAAATTTTGCTTGTTTGATGATTGAATTGCACACTTTTTAAGTTCAATGACTTAATTACACAAAAGCGATAAGTTCAGTGGCCTATTTGACACTTTTTCCAAACTAAAATTATAATCTAAAAGTTTGAAATTGAGAAATTAAAATCTTAAAAGGCAAGCATATTTAAAATATAATTTTAACGATTCCCATAATGTTCGTAATCATCAGCTATGGTTGTCGCCTCTTTGGGGACTTGTAAGAACATTGTGAAAAGTAAACTAACAACATATTTGGTTGCAAAGCACCTTGTGCTCAGATGACATGTAGTGATTCTTTCATATATAAAAAGTCATGAGATTGACTCTTTCTGCATTTCCAGGAACGACTCATTTTCTACTGGATAATATTTGTGTGTATATACATAGGGTAGATTACGATTCTTAAAATTTCTTTCATTTACAACTTCTATAATTTCATATATAATTTTTATGTACTTTTCCTGCTGAAGCAAATTCTGCATAATATTTGTGTGTATTATTATACATATGGTATATTATTTTTCTTACTTCTTAGAATTTCATTCATTTACAACTTTTATATTTTCATATATAATTTATAATTTCTTTCCCACTGATGCAAATTTTGTGTAATATTTGTATGTATATACATATGGTAGATTAGGATTTTTAAAATTTCATTCATTCACAACTTCTATATTTTCATATATAATCTTTTTCGTATTGATGTAAATTCTACGTAATATTTGTGTGTGTTTATATGTTAATTTTTTTTTTACAATATTGTAGTTACATATTATAGCTTAACAATATTTAGAACTGTACTCTTATGTTGTTGTTGTTGTTGTGGTGGTGGTGGTGGTGATGGTGGTGATACATTTTTTATATGCTATGGGTATCTATTTCTTTTAAACGCATATTTCATTTCTATTTCTTAAACTAATCAAACACGGAAATAACATTTCTAAAGTATATTCTTTGATCGAACTAAATAATAGGATACAATTCATTTTTTGAGCCTGCTATAAAAGTATTGGAATATAAATTTAAGGCAATTATCAATTAGCACAATTATTCGATTCTCTAAGAATATACCGAATGTAGCAAACTCAACAGCTAAACATTCTTCCATCAATGTTTAATATGACATGATATTTCTTCCCTATTAAGTGGTCGTGATTTAATCCAAGTTTCCTTAATACTAGGATTAATTAATTCCTGCCAAACTTACGGTGGAAAATTTTACCGCAAGTACAACAATAATCAATTCAACTATAATGAGAATTAATGATTAATTTTGACTTTATTTATTTATATAGGGTGGACCTTTAAAATATCTTATGAGATATGAATGAAATACCACTCAATATTATTTAAATATTCTTTTAAAATCATGAATCTAATAGTATAGTTAATTTTAGTAAAATACTATGCTTTGATTTTTTAAATTGAAAATTATGTTGTAATCCTATGTCAACTGTTAGTGACTGGTTATATTGTTGGGTAAAAACTAAATTTATCTATAAATTTACAATATAATGCAATTAATATTTGTACATTAGCAAGTTTGGAAAATTGAGTCCAACATCATATTATTTAAACATGATGTTGATTGATAAGCAAGTATAATGAAATAAAGGTTATCGTATTTTTCTCAATTGTAATATGTAGATTTTGTTATGAAATTGGATGAATCCTCATGTATGTGAATAGTGTATCATTTACACCTCACGAATACAATAAAGCAAAGAGAGAAACAGAGGGGAGAATCATCAATCTTTTATTAATCATCCTTTAGTATAATATATACAGAATTCTAGTATAACTACAATACTACAAAGGATGAAGACATATTATCATAGTATAATACATTTAGTAATATATATATATATATATATATATATATATATATATATATATATATATTCACAACACTAGTTACCACACGCACATTGCGAGAATAGTCAAATGCTTAATGTGTATTTTTAAATTAGTGTTTCAAACTTTATCAAAGTATCAATCGGTATCATGGCGTATATCAATGCAATATTATCAACTTTTTTTTATAAGGATGCATAACTATGACCTGTGGGAGAAATGTTGGATTAACTGGTACAGTAGCAGTTTTATAGGGAAGCACCCTCACTGAATAGTATACAAGCATAGTTTTTAATTTGCAACACAAAACCATATTAATTGACGTGATTCATGCTTCCTCTTGTTGCCATTTCTGCTATAAGTGAATTCTTGATTTAATCTAGTCCCCTGGTGTACTTCATTGCAATTTTTAGTGCATTGACGCAGTGCATCTTAAAAAACAGAATCAAATCCTCCTTCCCAAAAAGACAATGAAATATAATAGACATAGTTTCTAATCTATGTTGGATATATACATTAAATTTTATTTTGTATTCAAAAATCAAAGCATATAGTAATTTAATAAAATTAACTATACCATTGGATTCATACTTTTAAAAGAATATTTAAATATTGAGTGGTATTTCATTCATATCTCCAAAAAGCTTTTAAAGGTCCATCCAAAATAAATATAAATAAATAAATAGTCAAAATTAAACAATTGACATAGGATTACAAGATAATTTGCAATTAAAATAAAATCAAAGCATATAGTATTTTAATAAAATTAACTATACTATTAGATTCATACTTTTAAAAGCATATAGTATTTTTACAGGGTGTTTGGTTGGAGGAAATTATAATTTCATTCCCACTTAATTCCTACCTAATTTTGAATGCAACAAAATTCCTTCGTTTGGTTGGAGGGAATTGCAATTCCACGGAATTGAAATTCTCTCATTTTCATGGAATTAGAATCCCATGCCTCCCCCTCCTCCCCCCGGGATTTTAATTCTATGGATTTTAAGAAGAAAAAGAAGATAGTCCTGAAACAAAATTACCCTTCTTTTTTTAACCTAAAATTGATACATGACCTTCCCTTCTAAATTATAGAGTGAATTATTCTTCGTGTGTTATTTATATACAACAACTTTCGTGTATGTTCTTTTGAATTCTTTATATGCAGAACTCTTCAAAATTTGCATTCTTTATATGCAACAACTTTAAAAATTTAGGAATTAATTTGTCAATTATATATTATAATAACAACAACAACAACAACAATTTTATTATTGTTACAAACCAAACACTGGAATTTAAACTCCCACTTTATTCCCGCATAATTCTTTTACCATGGAATTGCAATTCTTTTCCTACATAATTCATTTCCTCTAACCAAACGCCCCGTTATAGGTCCATCCTAAATAAACAAATAGTCAAAATTAAACATTAATTCTCATCAAAGTTGATTTTGGTTATTGTTGTACTTGTGTTAAAATTTTTTAGAAAAATGTCCTAATTGCACATATTTTACTTGTTTGATGGTTGATGATAAGTGCATATTTGATCGTATTTTCACCCCATGTTTAAGCTTATTTTTATGTCACTAATCATTACATTTATGTTCATATTTTTCTTATTGAGATAAATAAGTGCAATTTGATAAAAGTTGAAGTAGGAAATATAATTGAGAATAATATTAGGTAGTAATCTTATTGTTTTTATTCTAATTAACTACCTAATTATTTTGTGGTGATTATAAATGCAAAGANNTTCAAGAACAAATTTTTGTGATCTGATCTCAGTAACCCTAAGTTAGGCATTGTACCCTTTATGCAATAATTACAAATTAAACATCAAGATAGATAATACGTACAACCATAATTCAAGCTCATAAACTAATTACTAGCATATACGTAGTATTAATTAAACATAAACATCTATATAAAAACACAAGAATAAAGCATGCATAAGTAACATAAAGAAAACATATAAAAATAAATAGAAACTTATCTATTAAATAGAGGATAAATCTTGGAACCTAACTATTGATTGTTGATTACATGCTCTAAAATATGTTTGAATAATTAAATCTAGGCCTAAGATAACCTAAAAAGTGAAAGAATATAAGAAAATGACGGATTATGGTTCTTCTAAGGGTCCAAACTAATGAAAGAAATGGTGAAGTCACAATTAAATAGTGAGTAGAGCACGCAAGAACAACCAATATATTAGCATGCTCGTGCTCAAATGGAATGCAATTTGACTTGAACAAATATTCATTAATTAGGTCCTTTTTCAGGGATAGAACTCTTTCCTAATGTTTTAAAACCTTTTTAACATTAAAGTTAGGCTTGATTATCTTTATTAAAGTTGTATCCCTTTGAGATGTCTTTCCAGTGAGGCAAGAATCACTCAACTTGAACATTTCTAGATTGAGATATGATTAAAATATTGAGCAGTGATCATGTTGTGTAAGAATTAATTGACATCTCTTGTTAATGAAAGTTCGATTAAATTTCCAAACTACTACTCACACACATTATTTCACTATGAGAATAGGAGAAATAGAGTGATTTGAATGTTTTGTATGTTTCAATGATTAGGGGTTAATGCATTAAGAAAGTGGGACAAGTCGGACCTAATCCTAATCCTTATTATTTATTTAATCACTAAGTGATATGTAGAGTATGACTGTTTAGTGCATTTTCTTTGATTCCTTGTCTTGGTATTTCTTGTCCCAAAGGCTATTGGCATCTAAAAAAATCATGTTTTCTTACCCAGGTCCTTATTTCTTAATTGATTATTTCAACTCCTGTTGTTAATTGATTCTTTAGTTGTTTTTCTTTGAATCATTGCTAAATTCTCTTTGTTGATTGTGTTGTTTAGCTTTTGATGAGTTACTTTCTATCGTTGTGCCTAAACTTAGGTATTAAAGCCTGACATACAACATAATTCACTTCCACATACATTTCACCATCAACAAGAGGAGGTAGTAATTAACATACTATGCATTATTGGTTTTGCTGAACTATCTAGGCTCAACTTATTTAGCTATATATTCCATACTTCTTATAACATACTATATATGCATTTTCTGATATGACCTCCGTTCAATTCAGCAGAAAAGCTTCTTAATTAATTAAGAACAGCCGCCGGGGGCAAACCCTAATTGCCCTCCGGCAACATCATACACCACCTCAAACGTCTGTTGTTGATAGTTTCCGAAAACCCCCCCAGTTGTAGAACTCGCAAAGGCCAGACAGACTTCTGAGCTCTTGCCATATAGAGGCAGCATCACCCCTTTAGGGTCCAAATCAACCACCACATTGCCACCAAATGTGAAGCTTATCTTGGGTATGGTTGGGTTAGGATAGTTGGTGAAGTCGTAACAAGTGTCGAATAACGGTATTGTGGGGTTTTGCACTAAAGGGTACATTGTCATTTGTTGCTTGAAAGTATCGCGCAGAGCGTTGTAGGCTAGCGTGGGCAGGTGGGTTGTGACGGTGCCGGAGTCTATGTAGGTGCCGGGGTTCTGGAACAGTGTCGGAGAGATGGATAGCGGTTGTCCGTTAACGGTTATGCTCAAGAGCTCGATGTAGTAGTAGAGATCTTTGTCCAGATTCAAGAATGGTGTGTATTTGAGGTTATTATTGTTGTTATTGTTACTGTTCTTCCCGAACGTTAAATGTCCGTCGGATCCTGTTACGGTGGGGAGACAGTAGGAGAAGTAGTTGCCGAATTGTTGAGATGTTTGGGAGACGATGGAAAGAGGATCAGTCCCTAAACCCATCAATCCAGCCGACCCGCCGCCGTAGGTGAAGTTGTTGTCTTGGCCGCACCCGAATATGAAGCCGTCGACCACATCCGTGGAGGTTAAGGTTAGCTTGTCGGTCGCCAGCTGGCCTATGGAGTGTGATTCGTCGCCGTAGTTGGCGGTGTAGGTACACGTGTTGGAATCCCCGCATTTTCCGGGGTTATTGTACGTCGTGGCCTTCAGCTGGGCGCAGGGTTGGGAGGTGCAGGATAGGTTGGAATAGGTTGTTGAAGCGGCGGGGTCGAATCTTGGGAGGCGTTGTGGGTAGCATAGCACCGCGCAGGGCTGGCATTGAGTCCACGTCAGGTGGCTGCCGGTGTCAAAGTCGAGCTCCACGTGTTTTGGCGGCGTCCCAAGTCCCACGGTCACATAGTAGTTTCCCCCGCCGGTTGAGATGTCATTCACCGGCCGGAGATCTACACTTTCCGACTCCCCCATGTCCCCATTATTATTGTTCTTGGCTAGTCGGGCTTGTATTGATTGGAATCGAGACTCGTCGCGCAGCAAAATCTCCTTCATGGCTGTCGAGTAGTCTTGGCCCCTGGCTGAGCAGGGACCATACCTGTTAGCAACTTTCATGGATGCCTTTCTACCTGTACCTGAAGTGCATACACCATTAGTAGAACTGTAAAAAGGGGCTAGTGGGGCGGCCCGTAAAAGCCCGCTAAAGCCCACCATATGGCGGGGCGGGCTAAAAAGCCCGTCAAAATACAGGTCTATGAGAGGTTGGCCTGCCCCGCCCCACCTCAAGTCTGGCCTATCAAATTTTAAAAATTTTAAATTAAAATTAAAATTAATAAATGTATACAAAAATAGTTTAGATAGTTTAAACATAAATTAATGCATTTGTAATTTTATAAACACAATAATAATTAATAAATAATCAAATATCCATAAGTAAATAACAAATCATTTATACAATATATTAAAAAATTTTGAACTTGATTATATATATATATATATATAATCCTAAAACTAATCCCTATGTGAGAACGTGTGAACAAATCTGAATCATTGATCTGGAAGATTTTATGGCTGGGAAATCGAGAAAAAAAATGAGTGGGGTCATTTTCATAAATATTAAACAATTCTAAAATGAACGGAGTCTTTTTCATAAATATTACAAAGTTTTGTTTATTTTGAACCATTAGATCTATTAGATCAATGGTTTGGGTAAGTGCCCCTATTGTGGCTACGCCACTGCACTCAAAAGTAGCCAAAAATTATCTGTATTTAACAGTTATGTGTCTATAAATAAATTGGAGACACATAACATGTTAACTACAAAGACATAATATAAGAACTGCAGAAACATAATATGTTAACCATAAACACATAATTATATGCTAAACAACATATTATTGCTCATGTTAACATATTATGTGTCTTTAGTTACCATATTATGTGACTTCAATCTAGCTATTTACTACTGGCACATAAACGGTTAACTGCATGTACAAAATATGTTAATTACAGACACATACTCTAAAAGTTATTTTGAACAAGGGTCTACGACAATGCAAGGTATGTAGACTCTCCATGGTATAATTTGCCAAAGATGAGAGGGTAACTCAATTTAGTTGGTCAAGTTTGGCAAATTATACTATGTACCATAGAGAAATGTTCATTGTTATTATACTGAAGTTTCATTTTAGATGTACTTAAAATTCATTATATTTTTTGTAGTATACATAAAAATAACCTTTAGTATATTTATAATGAACCTTATGTCAAAAGCTCTTTTTTTTTTTAGGTGTAGCCTAAGGTTTTCACTTTCGGACACGGTGACTAATCCTCTCGCTGGATTGTAGGCACCTCTATTGGGTGGGAAAGCTGGCCTGAAGATTTAAGACTGTTCCACATCCAAAGCCAATGATTGAACCCTTGAACTTTGGTTAAGGGTGAATGAGTTCCTTCCACTCAACGACACCTTCCAGATCAATCAGCTATGGTCAACTGGTTTACCTCATTGTAATCCTTTGTCGATTAGAATCACAATATTTACCTTATGCACACTCTTAAATAGTAACAACGAATTTTTCCCATCGTTCAAAAACTAAAAAGATTAACGTGGAAAATGAATGACCTTTGGAAGTGGTTTGGTTGCAGACAAAGGGTGGAAGCATGGAGCTGAGTGGAAGACTTTGGTATTGATGAGCTTCTAAGCCGCCAACTAATCTTCTAGAAGCATTCGCCTTCTCCAAACTGCATGAAA
>CM008343.1:3020865-3036127 GCA_002525835.2 Ipomoea batatas | reverse complement strand
CCACAAAACAATTAGGTATTAGAATAATAACAATAAGATTAGTACTACCTAAAATTATGCTCAATAATATTTCCTACTTCAACTTTGATCAAATTGCACTTATTTATCTCAATGAGGAAATATGAACATAAATGTAATGATTAGTGACATAAAAATAACATTAAACATGGGGTAAAAATATAATCAAATATGCACTTATCATCTACTAGTGGCTATGCTGTGTTCTTGGGCACTAATCTTATATCATGGGTCTGCAAAAAGCAACGAACAGTGGCCAGATCCTCTACGGAGGCGGAATACAAAGCTCTAGCAGATGTTTGTGCTGAAGTCACATGGATTATATCTCTACTGCGTGAAATAAACATCACTGATGTTCCTGTACCAAAGTTATGGTGTGATAACCTTGGTGCTACGTACATGTGTGCTAATCCAATCTTTCATGCTCGTACCAAGCATGTTGAAATTGATTATCACTTTGTCAGGGACAAAGTTGCTACTGGTGCAATTCAAGTCAATTTTATTTCAACCAAGGATCAACTTGCGGATATTTTTACAAAAGCTCTTCCAGGTCCTCGGTTTTCTTTTCTTAGAGACAAGCTGCAGGTTGCCAGTTTACCCTGCGCTTGAGGGGGAGTATTAGGACTCTATGTATATGAGTTACACTAGGACTATCAATTCTAGTCTACTTGGGACTACTCTTGTATATATACTTTTGTCCTTTATCGTTGTATTGTATTGAACTCTATTGAATACAAACACTCTGTTCTCATCATATATCCCCATGCATTTTATATTAGTCGTTATTACACAATTAACAATCAAATCAACTTGGTTAAGGTAATTACACCCAAAAATAGAAGTGAGAAAGAGATTCAATTGAAGAAAAATATCTTTATTTTGCTTTTTGAAAATAGCCACAAACGGGGATGACCATAAAAACAGTAATCCAATAAGGTAATTTTTCACAATTTCATTTGAGATTATCAACCTATACACAAATTAATCCCAGCTCCAACTTGCTAATTTTTCATATTATTGTCAACGTGTGTAGGCGGCTATGCCAATGACGTTTGACACCCGACAACAAAAATGGAAGTAATAAAAACATGCGTGTTGTGCAAATATCTTGTTTAGATGAAAACTAAAATTATAATCTAAGTTTGAAATTGAGAAATTAAAATTTTAAAAGGCAAACATATTTAAAATATAAGTTTAACGATTCCCATAATGTTCGTAATCAGCTATGGTTGTCCCTCTTTGGGGACTTGTAAAAACTTTGTGAAAAGTAAACTAACAACATGTTTGGTTGCCAAGCACCTTGTGCTCAGATGACATGTAGTAATTTTTTCATATATAGGAGGTCATGAGATCGACTATTTTTGCATTCTCAGGAACAACTCATTTTCTTATGCATAATATTTGTGTGTGTATATATATAGGGTAGATTAGGATTCTTAAAATTTCATTCATTTACAACTTCTATATTTTCATTATAATTTATATATACTTTTCCTGCTAATGCAAATTCTGCATAATATTTGTGTGTGTTATTATACATCTGATATATTAGGATTCTTAGAATTTCATTCATTCACAACTTTTATATTTTCATATATAATTTATATTTTTTTTTCTGCTGATGCAAATTTTGCGTAATATTTGTATGTATATACATATGGTAGATTAGGATTTTTAAAATTTTATTCATTCACAACTTCTATATTTTCATATGTAATTTTTTTCCTACTGATGTAAATTCTACGTAATATTTGTGTGTGTTTATATGTTAATTTTTTTGACAATATTGTAGTTACATATTATAGCATAACATTATTTAAAATTGTACTCTTATGTAATAATAATAATAATAATAATAATAATAATAATAATAATAATAATAATAATAATAGTAATATTGTGGGTTCGAGTCTAAGTGGAGGTAACTGTTGACTCTTTGTGCTTCATTAGGTTGAGAAAGTAGCTATGAACAAATACTACAGTGTAACAGAGTCAGTAGTACTAAAAAAATACATTTTTTATAGGCTATGATTATTTATGTCTTTTAAACACATATTTCATTTCTATTTCTTTAACTAACCAAACACAGAAATGACATTCATAAAGTCAATTCTTTCATCAACCAAATAATCAGTCATTATACGGTGGACCATGGTCCACAATGCATTGTGGACCATGGGTCATGGCTGATACTACAGTTGTGTTGAACTAATACTGCAGTTGTGTTGAAAGGGAACTGCAGATGCGCGGAACAGAGCCGTTTCATCCGTCTAGAACTGCAGTTGTGTTGAACGGATATTGCAATTTTGTTGAACAGGTACTGCAGTTTTGTTGAACTGATACTGCAGTTGTGTTGAACGGATGAACGGCATTTGTTCCGCGCAACTGTAGTTCTCTTTCAACACAACTACAGTATCTGTTCAACACAACTGCAGTATCAGCCATGGTCATGGTCCACAATACAGTGTGGACCATGGTCCACATTATAATTTGCGCCAAATAATAGGATACAATTCATTTTTTTGAGCCTAACATGCTATAAAAGTATTGGAGTATAAATTTAAGGCAATTATCTATTAGCACAATTATTCGATTCTCTAAGAATATACCGAATGTAGCAAACTCAACAGCTAAACATTCTTCCATCATTGTTTAATATGACATGATATTTCTTCCCTATTAAGTGGTCGTGATTTTATCCAAGTTTCCTTTAATACTAGGATTAATTAATTCCTGCCAAACTTACGGTGGAAAATGTTAACACAAGTACAACAATAATCAATTCAACTATGATGAGAATTAATGATTAATTTTGACTTTATTTTTTTTATTTATATAGGGTGGACCTTTAAAATCTCTTTGGAGATATGAATGAAATACCACTCAATATTATTTAAATATTCTTTTAAAAGCATGAATCTAGCTAATAGTATAGTTAATTTTATTAAAATACTATGCTTTGATTTTTTATTAATTGAAAATTATGTTGTAATCCTATGTCAACTATTAGTGATTGGTTATATTGTTGGGTAAAAACTAAAATTATCCATAAATTTAGAATACAATTAATATTTGTCCGTTAGGAAGTTTGGAAGATTGAGTTCAACATCATGTTATTTAAACGTGATGTTGATTGATACGTAAGTATAATGAAATAAAGGTTATTTTTCTCAATTGTAATATGTAGATTTTGTTTAGAAATTGGATGAATCCTCGTGTATGTGAATAGTGTATCGTTTACATCTCAAGAATACAATAAAGCAAAGAGAGAGACGGAATACAGAGAAAATCATCAATCTTTTATTAATCATTCTTTAGTATAATATATACAGAGTTCTAGTATAACTACAATACTACAAAGGATGAAGACATTTGTTATACGGTGGATCATGGTCGCAAAATGCCATCATTTCATTAAGTAAAAGAAACGGCTGCAACATAGCTCCGTAAATGATACTACAGTTCATCTCAAAAGATATTGTCTCACATTTGTTTTTATATTATCAAATAAAACTGTAGTTATATCGAAATATAATGTAACTGTAGTTGTGTTGAAAGGAAACGCAATATATATAAAATGAAACTGAATAACAATTTCACATTTTGGGTGTATATTGTCCAATGAAACTGTAGTTATATCGAAATGATAATGTATATTAGTTGTGCTGAAAGGAAACTGCAGTGTATTATAAAAGAAACTGTAGTTGTGTGAAAAGGAAACTGAATAACAGTTTCACATATTTGAGTGTATAATGTCGAATGAAACTGCAGTTATATCGAAAAGAAACTGCAGTTGTGTTGGAATGTAATTGCAGTTGTATTGAAATGTAACTATAGTGTATATAAACTGAAAGTGAATGGCGCTGAACGGAGGCCATTTCAACCGTCTATTTTCATTAATCAAAATGACGTCGTTCTGATGCACGGTCCACAGTAAAATTTGCGGGATGAAGATGTATTATCATATTATAATACATTTAGTAATGTCTATATATATTTATTCACAACATTAGTTACCACACGCACATTGCGCGAATAGTCAAATGCTTAATGTGTATTTTTAAATTAATGTTTTAAAATTTATCAAAGTATCAATCGGTATCATGGCGTATATCAATGCAATATTATCAAAAAAAAAAAATTATAAGAATGCATAACTATGACCTGTGGGAGAAATGTTGGATTAACTAGTACTGTAGCAATTTTAGAGGGAAGCACCCTCACTGGATAGTACCCGAACATAGTTTTTGCAACACAAAACCATATTAATTGGCATGATTCATGTTTCCTCTTGTTGCCACTTCTGCTATAAATGAATTCTTGATTTGATCTAGTCTCCTAATGTACTTCACTACAATTTTTAGTGCATTGACACAGTGCATCTTAAAAACATAACCAAATCCTCCTTCCCCAAAAAGACAATGATATGTAATAGACGTAGTTTCTAATCTATGTTGGATATATATACATTAAATTTTATTTTGTATTAAAAAATCAAAGTATATAGTATTTTAATAAAATTAACTATACCATTAGATTCATACTTTTAAAAGAATATTTAAATATTGAGTGGTATTTCATTCATATCTCCAAAAAGCTTTTATAGGTCCATCCTAAATAAATATAAATATAAATATAAATATAAATATAATATAAATAAATAAATAAATAGTCAAAATTAAACATTAATTTCTTATCAAAGTTTATTTTGATTATTGTTGCACTTGTGTCAAAATTTTCCACTGTAGGTTTGGCAGGAATTAATTAATCCTAGTATTAAGGAAACTCCGATAAAATCATGACCAATTAATATGAAAGAAATATCATGTTTTTATTTTAAAATATCTCTAACTTTTACAATTTTTTCCCCAATTTCAAACTTAGATTTTAATTTTAATTTTCATCTAAAAAGATATTTGCACAACATGCATGCTTTTTATGACTTCCATCTTTATTGTGCGTAAAACATCATTGGCGTAGCCGCGTAGGGGTGTTGACAACAATATGAAAACTTAGCGAGTAAGGGACTAATTTGCGTATAGTAGGTTGATAATCTCGAATGAAAATGTGAAAAAAAAAAAAAAAAACTATTTTATTAGATTTATTATCATTTTATGGTCATCCCCATTTGTGGCTATTTCTAAAAAAGCAAAATAAAGATAGTTTTCTTCAATTGACCCTCTTTCTAACTTCCATGTTGGGTGTAACGACCTAACTAAATTAATTTGATTATTAGCCGTACGTGTAATATGGACTAATATAAAATGTATATGACGGAAATACAATCATTGAATTTTAAGAAAATAAATAATAAATGGCTATCCTTGTCCATTTTGACCTTAAAAAGGTATAAGGAGATTTTTTTTTCACATTTTTTCATGCATGCAAAATTCTTCATATAATGATTAATTTCTCTACTTGCATATAATAAAAGCTTTATAGAAACTCGTTATATAATCCGTGATTTCACGTCTATATATAAATGCAGATTAACGATGCATGGACACTATACTTGAGATAGAGAGAGAGAGAGAGAGTGTGTATGTGTCAAGAATGTGTAGTAGTCGTCCTGGAAAACTTAGTGCAGATAGGATGTTGAAACTTCTTCTTCTTCTTCAATCATTTTCTGCAAATGTTTTCCTTCTGGTTATCATGATTTCATGCAGTTTGGAGAAGGGGAATGCTTCCACAGGAATAGTTGGCGGCTTAGAAGCTCATCACTACCAAACTCTTCCACTCAGCTCCATGCTTCCACCCTTTTTCTGCAACCAAACCACTTCCAAAGGTCATTCATTGTTGACGTTATCTTAATTTCTAGCTAGTTTAATTTGTGGCAACCACTACCTAAATTAGCATAAGTTGCCGGCCTATAGTTGATGGCCTCAAATCAAGAAGCTAATTAAGGCCAATAGGCCGCTCTCATCAATTAAAAGTTAAACTTGAAACATTGTGATTACTAAATTAATAGCTTATCCAATCATTATATCATGGCTCACCTTACCAGATGGACAATTGACATAAAGTTTCATTATTATTAGTATACTAAATGTTCTTTTTTACAATGAATATTCATTTGTTGAAGGGTTTTTATTTTTTTATTTTTTTTGTATCTAAAGTATTTATGTAAAATTAAGTACAAATATAATGAATATTTAGTGTATTAAAAATAAACATTTTTCATTGTTCAATAGTATAATTTGTTTAGCCTAACCAACTTAGTTGGGTTGGTTGTCCTCTCATCTTTCTAGTTTCTGCAACTTTGAGTGGTCGGGTTCATGGCCAGATTTTAGGGCGTGCAAGATGAGTAACAGCAACAGAGACCTCAATTTTTAGAGGATCTAATATTTATTTTTGACCTAACTACTTAAAGAAAAAAAAAAATCTACAATTAGCCCTAAAACACATCAGTTTTATCCCCAATAACTTCTCTTTCCTAATAATTATGACCTAATTAATTGAGCATGTCAAAACCATTCTGTTTTCTCAACCTCACAGATGATGTCTCAAGCCCTGATCTGCAGAGATAACTTGAAGTAAAAATAATATATTTATGTATTGATTTTAAAGATTGGACTTATGTTTGGTAGTGTCTCATTTATTTATAAGAACCAGGCCACAAAATTCCAAAAACCAGCAATGCTCGGGTTGCTAATGATATATGCATTTCAGGTGAAGGTAGAAAGGCATCCATGAAGGTTGTTCACAGGTTCGGTCCCTGCTCAGCTCAGGGCGGAGACTCGCCAAGCATGAGGGAGATTCTGCTGCGCGACGAGTCTCGAATCCAATCAATACAAGCCCGAATCAGATCTTTGAGCTTGGCCAACAACAATATGGGGGAGTCGGAAACTGTAGATTATCTCCCGGCGGTGAACGAAAACCCAGGGGGCGTGGGAAACTACATCGTGACCGTGGGACTAGGGACGCCGCCAAAAAATGTGCAGCTAGTGTTTGACACCGGCAGCCACCTGACGTGGACTCAATGCCAGCCGTGCGCGGTGCTGTGCTACAATCAGAGCCTCCCAATCTTCGACCCCGCCGCTTCAACAACCTATTCCAACTTACCGTGCACCTCCAAAGCCTGCTCCGACCTGGAAGCCGCCACGTTTTACCCCGGCCAATGCGAGGAGGATTCGGATTCCGCCACGTGTTCCTACACCGCCACCTACGGCGACGGATCCCAAACAATAGGCGACCTGGCGACCGACAAGCTAACCTTAACCTCCACGGATGTGGTCGACGGCTTCATATTTGGGTGCGGCCAAGACAACAACTTCACCTACGGCGGCGACAATGGTGGACTGATGGGTTTAGGAACTGCTTCTCTCTCTATCGTCTCCCAAACATCTCAACAATTCGGCAACTACTTCTCCTATTGCCTCCCCACCCCGACCGGATCCGACGGACATTTAACGTTCGGAAAAAACAATGAAAACACAAATAATCTCAACCACACACCTTTCTTGCCTTCATCCGGCAAAGTCGCCTTCTACTTCATCGAGGTCTTGGCAATAAGTGTTAATGGACAGCAGCTGTCGATCCCTCCGGCAGTGTTCCAGAACCCCGGGACCATCATAGACTCCGGCACCGTCATAACCCGCCTTCCCACGCTAGCCTACGACGCTCTGCGCGATGCTTTCAAGCAGCATATGACAATGTATCCGGAAGTAGAAACAGACACGATATTCGACACTTGTTACGACTTCACCAACTATCCTAACCCAACCATACCCAAGATAAGCTTCATGTTTGGTGATGATCTGGAGATTGATTTGTATCCTAGAGCGGTGATGCTGCCTCTAGATTACGACGGCTCAGCAGTCTGTCTGGCGTTTGCGAATTCTACAAATGGGGGGATTTTCGGAAACTATCAACAGCAGACGTTTGAGGTGGTGTATGATGTTGCCGGAGGGCAGCTGGGATTTGCCTCCGGTGGCTGTTCTTGACCTAGCTTATTTTTCCGGTGATTATTGGAACTGAACTAAAAGGATCCCGAATCAGAAAATGCAGTATGTTATAAGAATAAGTTATCTATTTAATTATTAAAATAATTTATAAATTAAAATTTACTCCAGTATCTATTTATTTCAGTTTTTATAAATCCTCTCTTTACTAATAAACATTAGGGACGACATTTGCAATTTTAGTATAACTCAATGACGAAAAGTGATCACAAAATGGTGAAAAGTGCAATGCCAATAACAACTTAGGGAAGAAAAGTGAGTGTGACCAATACTCAGGATGAATTCTACAATTATCATATAACTTAGGAACGAAAAGTGTAATTTTTCCTTTAATTTATAACTTTATTTTAATATTATTATCATTAAAATAATTAATAATTTTGTAATAAATTTATGTTATTTATGGTTTTTAAGAAAATAAACCAAATAAAAAACAAAAGATTTTTTTTTTCAACCAAAAAAAATATTTTCTAACTTTCAATCAAACACTAAAAAATTAAAATATTTTTTAAAAAATAAATCATGTTTAATTTCAAAACTTATTTTCTAAAAATGTTTTTTTTTTTTGAATTTTCAAATGAACTTTAAATAAACCTTCTCCAAAATCCAAACATATGGTGTAATTTAGCTCTTGTATCAACTTGTTAATCTACTTAAATAACACATGTTATTTAAGTAATAGGTTGATTTTAGCTAATTTTAAATATACCATGTAGTAATAAGTATTGAGCATTGAGTAGCTAGTTAGCAATATGTCAAATAATGATTAATTACAATAAGTAGCTTCTTTTTTTTCTTTTCTTTTTTTGAATCAACTGTAGGCGGCAAATTGAAATGATACTACGCTCTCCGACGTACAACTTTTTTTTTTTAAATCCGACGTACAACTTAATCCACCTAACCAATATTTTTGTTTTTTGAAAACCACCTAACCAATATTTAAATATATTATTATCATATATACCATTTAATTTGGGCTACATATATATATATAGAAGGTTTTCAAGTTAAAATAGAGCATCCCTAAGGGGAATTGTGCACGAAAGAATATTGATGGCTTGGAACAAAGATGAAAGAAGAGAAAGAAATCCATTTGCATCTATGAAATACTCTTTTATTTTTAAAACTAAGTCCTACAACTACCAATTCATTACACTTTCAAATTGCCACATAGATTAAATTTGCAATTCTCACCCTTTTATTTGGATGGGAATAATTTAATGCCTCGATTTTGCATACAAGTTTTTAAGACCATAAAAAAGTAAACATCGATTGGACAACATGCATGCCCAACAATCACATCAAGTGATCGATTATTCTTAAACTAATTACTTAATAATAAAATACGGAGTAATATTTTTATGCTATTCTTTCTTTATATTATTTTTAATTATTATTTATATTCATTTTATTTTAATTTCTCGATCAACTAAAAGACCATTCCACGTTAAAGTCTTCTCCACTTGTAATGTTATAAAGAAAAAGTTAAAAATAAGTTGTCAAAGTTGATTGTTCTTGTCCTTATGTAAAAATTTTCCATTTAGGTTAACTAATGAAGTCGATTTAAAGTTAAAGAAACTCCAATCAAAATCAAAATTTTAGTATAAAGATGAAATATTTATATATGAAAAAAGAATGTATAGCAATTATGAACAAGTCAATATTGTTTATACATGTGGAATGAATATACCAGCTAATAAATACAAATTCATTCCCCAATTTAAATAATAAAAAATAGTGAAAAATGACAATACAAATAAAATTAAGACAATTTCACGTACGTTTACTTTTCATCAAGCCTATCATTCGTGCCTTCGTGGTCCCATAACTCCAGGACCAATAACTTTGCTTTCAATTAAGGGTTTTGACATCATCAACAATTTTGTATTTTTGAAATAAAACGCTCCCGATTTCTATTCGCTCACTCAAATTTTTAATATTTATATACATTTTTCTTGAAATTTACATAGAGTTCATATCCAAAATGGTCTTCGATTATGCTGGTTTTTCTCAATTTCGTCCTAAATGACTTTTGCGATCTAATTTAGTCCCAAACTTATATGTTTTGCTCAATGTAGTCCTATGTTTGTATTTCTATCGAATGCAGGTTAAATCGAAGGACATTTTGGCAATTGTAAGACTTTATTTAATTTCTTGATATCTTTTTCGGCATATCCTTCCACAAACTCTACTCCACCTAACAAAGATAGATCACGGCAAAACCGAAGATATATGGAAGCAATAGCGGTAGTTGTGGCTCCGGCTTCCATCTACGGTTTTGAGGCGATCTCTCTGAGATGATGGCGAAAAAGATAATCAAGAAATAAAGTCTTGCAATTTCTAAAATGCCCTTCGATTTAATAGCCATCGGATGAAAATGCAAATTGATGACTACATTGAGTAAAAACACACAAGTTCAAAACCAAATTAGATCACAAAATTCGTTTAGGATGAAATTGAAAAAATAAAAATAAAAAATACATGATTGTCAAGAACCATTTGTGTATTAACTCAATTTACATATATACGATAAAGCTAGATTGTCATATTACATGTCAGTTGTAACGTCTATAACAAAAACTATATAAAATTCACTAGTCACTAACCGTTGACTCCCTCCAAGTCTAGATCAGAGTACTATATATATATATATATATAAGCTAGAGAGGTGGTTGAAACATTCAAGAATAGGTTGTGCTGGAAAACTAAGTAGTGCAGATAGGATGTTGAAGCTTCTTTTTCTTCTTCTTCAATCATCTGCAAATGTTTCCATTCTGGTAATGATGATGATGATTTCATGCAGTTTGGAGAAGGGGATTGCTTCTGAAGCTCACTACCACACTCTTCCACTCAGTTCCATGCTTCCACCTTTTGTCTGCAATCCCACTACTTCCAAAGGTCATTCATTCATTCATTCATTCATTATTATTAGCTATTTCTACTTTCTACCTATTGTTTTAATATATATCTCACTAGTGAGTTGAAAGTATGGATATCAAACTTAGCTTGAAATTGTTGTCTTGGCCCAGTACGTTTAAAAAAGTTTAGAATTTAGAGTTAGGGCTACAAAATTTTATCATGATAAAAATTGATCAGTCCCATAAGATCAAACAAGTATGTGGAACAAAATATACAGATAATTTATATGTAACTTCATGTTTAGTACTTTTTATTAAATTTTAATAAATTTATTATAAAATAAATAATGAAAAAATAAAACATAATTAATATAACGATTATATTATAGTGTAAATATATTAATTATTTTTAGTTGGAATTTAGAAATTATATATAATTTGTATTTAAATTATTAATGTAATGCATCCCACTAGTTTATTAAAATTGAAAATTTAGGATGTTAATTTGAAAATGCCAAAAGTTACCTTATAGGTGAGATTCTCTAGCGCAACAACCTTAGGTTTTGGAGTTATTATATGGACCATAATCCACAGAGATGTGTAAACTATACTATCAAATGTACATTCAGTATACAAATAATAGATTTTTAATATATTAAAAATATTCATGGTCGTATGGATCATGGTCTACACAACAATTTGTCCTAACCATACAATAGGGTTAGTCTGAAATTGAACCAATTAGCCCGATTGAAAACCCTACTTATAGACAGACCTCGTTGAAAATTAGAGAAAAACAAGCGAGTCTGTAAGAACATGAGTACAAGATTAGAGCTGAGCCAACTAAGTTGCCCTCTCATCTTTCTACTTTGAGTGGGCTGCTAATGATGTATATATGTACTTCGATCTGCAGGTCCGGGTAGAAAGGCATCCGTGAAGGTTGTTCACAGGTTCGGTCCCTGCTCAGGTCGGGGCGGAGACTCGCCAAGCATGAGGGAGATTCTGCTGCGCGACCAGTCTCGAGTCGAATCAATACAAGCCCGACTCAGATCTTTGAGCTTGGCCAACAACAATAATAATGGCGAGATGGGGGCTCGGGAGTCGGAAACTGTAGATCTCCCTGGCGGTTCACCCAGGGGGCGGGGGAAACTACATCGTGACCGTGGGACTTGGGACGCCGCCAAAAAGAGTGGAGTTAGTGTTTGACACCGGCATGCGAGCCGTGCGCGGTGCAGTGTTACCAACAGCGCCTCCCAAGATTCGACCCCGCCGCTTCAACAACCTATTCCAACCTATCATGCACTTCTCAAGCTTGCTCCGAGCTGAAATTCGCCACGTATCCCGGCAAATGCGATTCCACCTCCACGTGCTTCTACAAAGCCTCGTACGGCGACAATTCACAGTCCATAGGCGAGCTGGCGACGGACAAGCTAACCTTAACCTCCACGGATGTCGTTGACGGCTTCATATTTGGGTGCGGCCAAAACAACTACTTCACCTACGGCGGCGACAATGGTGGACTGATGGGTTTAGGAACTGCTTCTCTCTCTATCGTCTCCCAAACATCTCAACAATTCGGCAACTACTTCTCCTATTGCCTCCCCCACCCCGACCGGATCCGACGGACATTTAACGTTCGGGAAGAACAATGAAAACACAAATAATCTCAACTACACACCTTTCTTGCCTTCATCGAGCAACGATGCCTTCTACTTCATCGAGGTCTTGGGCATAAGCGTTAACGGACAGCAGCTGTCGATCTCTCCGACACTGTTCCAGAACCCCGATACCATCATAGACTCCGGCACCGTCATAACCCGCCTCCCCACGCCAGCCTACAACGCTCTGCGCGATGCTTTCAAGCAGCAGATGACAATGTATCCTTTAATACAAAACCCCTCATCAAAAATGTTATTCGACACTTGCTACGACTTCACCAACTATCCTAACCCAACCATACCGGAGATAAGCTTCACGTTTGGTGGTAATCTGGTGGTTGATTTGGATCCTAGAGGGGTGATGGTTCCTGTACTTGACAACGGCTCAGAAGTCTGTCTAGCCTTTGCGAATTATTCTACAAATGGGGGGATTTTCGGAAACTATCAACAGCAGACGTTTGAGGTGGTGTATGATGTTGCCGGAGGGCAGCTGGGGTTTGCCTCCGGTGGCTGTTCTTGACCTAGCTTATTTTTCCGGTGATTATTGGAACTGAACTCAACTATGGGTTTAACATTATATTGTGTGTTATAACAAGTATGGAATATAATAGCTAAATAAGTTGAGCCTAGAAGTTCAACAAAAGCAAATTAAAAGTGCTTGTTTAATAGTTTATTTTGCATTATGTCCCCGAATCTTTTAGTTGGCTTTTGGTTTTATTATGGATAATGTTAAGAATTTGACATTCATGATAACTGGTGTTCAATTCCGTTTTGTTAAACGATATTGTTGCTTAAGAAGCTGTTTTTGAGCCAGGTTGCTGGAAATGGTTTGATTCCTCTCGCTTGTTTCTTGTTGATTGTCTTTATTCTGATTTAATGCATTAAGTTTTTCTTCTCAAAAAAGTATATATAAATATAAAGATTCAGAAAATATGAAATACTAAACTGTTTACTTCCACCTGTTATGTACATTCTTCTTCTTTCTCGCCTGTTGAATATATATGCTTTAATTTGATTGGAAATAAAACTTACCATAAGTAGCTAATAATATTTAAATATATTATTGTCATATATACCATTTTGGATTAAGTAGACGGTTTTTTAATGTCAAATCAGAGCATCTTTAGAAGGGAGATAAGAGAAAAGAAAGAAAATTTTGGTTTCTTTTCTAAGGACTCAGTTTTGCACAATTCTTTTGACCAAAAAGAAATCGCAGCGGCAGTCGTACTAAAAAAAATCGCAGCAATTGGGTATAGACACGTTAGGTGGTCAATTATTCTTTAAATTAATAACTAAACAATAAATAATATTTTTATTCTTTTATTTCTCTATTCCATTTTTTAGATTATTATTTCTTTTTTAATTTCCACCTGTAATGCTGGAAAGAAAAAGTTAAAAATTAAATAAGTGGTCAATGTTGATTGCTCTTGTCCTTATGCTAAATTTTTTCACTTAGGTGTTTGGAATTAATAAAGTGTAAAGTTAAGGAAAACCCAATCAAAATCACTACCACCTCAGAAATAATATACAACAAATGTCAGGTCATATCTATTAACCTATCGTGTAGGAAACTCTTAAGTAGTGATTGCGATTTCTACGTCGCATTTTGAAAACGTTTCTTTTTAAAACTAGTATTTTCGCCCGTGCGTTGCACGGAATGAATTTGTTATAATATTTTAAGAATATTTGGATCGATATACAATTACATAAATTGTAATTAACATCGAATATTATATAGCGCAATTAATGAAATTGGTTGGATTGATTATGTTTTCTGATGTTTTCCTAGCTTGAATTAGAGCAAATAATTGTCCAACATCCATGCGATGACATCGAATATTATATAGCACAATTTATTTTTATTATATATTTAGATATTAAAAATAAAGATGAAATTATAAAAAAAAAATTCTAATATTGAACGTATACATTTATTTGATTATAAGATTAGTGCAAAAGTATTACACAATTAATTGAATAATATATCACTTGTTTGTTTACAATTATCATAAAATATCGATATGTAATTATATTATTACTAAAATAAATATGAGAAAAATGGAAAATAATTTAATTATATTATATTATGTAATATGACCAATGTTTAGCTTAATTACCATAATAATTATTAGACAATTATTATTAATCAATTACACTAATATATGTGCAATTATACTTTTATACCTTAAGTATATTTATTTTCACCATATCACATTTAGTTTTTCTTCCTCCCCATATTTGAATAAATTAATTATAATTATTATAAAAAATATAATAACCCATGTTTAATTAATTTTTTAAAGTTTAAATAACTTAGAGTTTTCAAAAGGATGGTGTAATTATTTTTTTTAAGTTTTTAAATAATTTTCAGTCAATTTTCATTTAATTAGTAATATCTTTTTACTTTTCCAATTTGTCTAATTTCCGTTTCCTTTTCTATTAGAATCTTTTTGTATTTTCAATCAGTTAGTAAAATCAGTTTTCTTTTCCATTTTATCTTTACTATTGTTTGGGCGGGAATTTTACAAAGGATGATTTTATTTTTATTAATAGTAGTATAGATATAGAAGTATAGATAAGTATTCGAAATATTATTATTTGTGTAAATAATAATTAGTAAATTATTTTTTCTTATAAAACTACTCATAGTAAATTATGCAGAATTTGTTTCCATTATTCTCACAATCATAATGGTTTAATTATTATCAGAATTTGGTAAATAAAATTTGTTACCAATTAAAATTTATTAATTTTTTTTACCAATTAA
>CM008343.1:2937875-2948826 GCA_002525835.2 Ipomoea batatas | reverse complement strand
CATGTCCATGGTTCTGCGCGTGTGACTACTTCGCCCGTTAACGGTTGAAAGAGCGCGTCGAGACATATGCTACCGAATCACAAATGGAAAACTCCAAAAACAACGGGTTTTGCAGATGTCATCGACAGTTAAATTTCCGGTAGTGACGTCAGACGTAGCAGTTACTCACTTTAGCCTTCAAATGCTGCCACGTTGTTCAATCTAGTGAAGGCGTGGAGCACCAAACCTTTGATGAGTATATTATACGGAAAATATGCTAACTCTACTCTAAACTTTTATTTCCTTATTTAAAAAGATAACGATTGTCAAGTAAGGAAATAAAAATAAAGAAATAGAAATTGACCGGTAAATAATCAGCGTATCAGCCAATTTTGACTTATTTGACCACTATTAGTTGTTTGGTTAATAAGCTTTTTGTAACTTCAAAATGCTAAAATTCAAAAGGCTACTTAAAGCAGCCTTTTCAATTAGTTTTTTGAGAAAAGAAATTATACAAAAAGCTCTCAGCTAACAGTTAATTTATCAAACAACTTTCTAAAATCAGCTAATATTATCAACAAATCATACCTTCTAACCCAAACAGTCAACCCAATCAGCCAACAACCATTTACCAAACAGGGCCATTATAAATTTATGTAGTAAAATTCTTATTAAATTTTGGATTCTCATGTTCAAAAAATATATTACTATTCTAATTTCTTATTTTAAGAGGGTAATTTGAGTAATAAAGTTATAAATAAATCTTAACCTTTGAGGATTTCTCCTTTTTATTTTTGAAACAGTCTGCGATTCTAGGTTAGACGGTAACTAATGGTTTATCATTTTATTGAATTTTGTTGTAAACGTTTATATTTATGATTAATGAATTTGTTTTTTTTTTTTAAATACTCCATAACTATTAAAAAAAAATCGCTAAAATCCGTTCTCCATCTCTGCTCCAGTGCTCCCTTAGCAGAAACTGGAAAGACTAAAATCGCTTCATCAAAATACAAATGGCGGGAGTTGCCGCCATCGCCGCCGCCGCAACTTCTACACTTATTTTAACGTCACCGCCTTCAGCCTCACCTCACTCATCCCTGGCACTGCCGCCATCCCCATTTCCAGGGCTCCGTTCATCCACTCTTCCACGATTTCACCGCACAAACCCTAGCCTCACAATTTGTCATGCTAAGGTAGACACACGCCTGAAAATGTGCACGCACGCGATGAATTACGCAAATTGATTTTATAAAATTATGTTTTCATTTCAGTTTAGTGGCTCGATTAGAGAGGAAGGAGAAGGGATCTTCGGCTCGAGTTTCGGAGATGGAATTATGGGAGAGGAAGAGTACGAGAGCGATGACGATGAGGAAGACGATGACACGGAGAGCAGTGTAGATTTGCTAATTAGGTTTGTACGGAGCATTTTCAAGAAGGTCTCCAAGCGTGCCAGGAAGGCCACTTCCTCCATCTTGCCGGACATCATTTCGCCACAGCTTGTAATTTCTCTTAAACTCCTCCCTTCTTTGCTATACATGAGTTCAACTTGTCATTTATAAATTTGTGTTAATTGCAAAGAATAGTGTTTGTTAGGGGCCTCAAAAACCTGGCCACTTTGTGCTGGAATCAATCATAAGAGAGAATCATAGTTGGGACAAGATGTTAAGTAGAATGAGTGAGAGCTCCAAGGTTTAAGGTCAACTTTTAGTTTAACAACTGAAATTAAAATTATGAAGTGTTCATTTCCATTTTTACGAGAAGATATGGTGGTAAGAGAAGTATATGGATAATCCGGGAGTAAGTTTTAGCTGAATTTACTTGTAGTTAAATTGTAGAAGTATGTGTGAGAGGACTTAGGCTTCGTAATAATGTTATCCGTCTGCTTTATTTCCTGCCGCAGTTTTCTTATTAATTGTTTTCAAGTTTTAGTTTACTTTGTAATTTGATCCATCATTAATAGTGGAAGCAGCACTATTTATCAATTGGCTGTGAATTGAAGAACAAGTTGTAGATACAATTCATGTGGCAAGAAAATCTGAATTCATTCAACATTTTTGAGGTTTCGAAAAATGGAGTTGCGCTTTCAAGATGGCCTGTAAAAGAAGGAAACTTTATAATTTCTAGTGAATCTCAGAGGGTATATGTATTGCTGCACAATTTTGTCGGCTGCCTCTTCTTTTGTAGATTGTGTTGAGCAGATTTATTTTTGCGTGACTACTTTAATCAATCTATGAGGGAATCTCTAGTTAAAATGTTGTAAGTTGGGCTTCTTACAATTAATTTGTTTTCTGGAAGAGTTCTTTCAGGTTAAATATATAGACTTCCACTACAATATGCTTTGGTAGAAAGTTCACAATATTTTTAGCTTGCACATTGGCAATGGTTAGGTTTACTTTTTTATGCTTGTAGTTGTGTATGTTCTGAACGACTGACTCTTCTGCTGAGTGACTGCAGGTGTCTTTTGCTGTTGATGGTGTTTTGATATTGGCTTCACTTTCAATTTTGAAGGCATTTCTCGAGGTATTGCTTTTCCATGGCAATTTTGATTTTTGAATGTTAATGTATGTATTCGTTAGCTATGCAGTTTATATCAGTCATGCCATGGACTCCCCATCATGCAGGGATTTCTTAGTTACTTTCACTAATTAGGATTGATGACATAGGGTGTTATTTATCTATATTTTTACAACCACACTGTTTACTAATTAGGATTGATGGCATAGGGTGTTATTTATCTATAATTTTACAACCACACTGTTCACTCAAGCACTATTTTAGGTGATCTGCACACTAGGTGGCACTGTATTTGTGGTCATCCTGCTGTTACGTGTGCTTTGGTCAGCAGTTGATTACTTTCAGTCTAGCAGTACTGGTTTTAACCAAAGTGGAGCTTCATACGGCAATTCACAGCCAGTTACGTGATATTCCGGTCTCTCTCCTTTTCAACTGTTGAGTCATTTTAAACTCACAATATAGCATAATAGTGGAAAAAGTGATTGTATAACAAAGTTGTTTCTGTAAATATTACTTTGTGCTATGTTAGCAATGCAAGCTTTTGCGTATACACTGAAAGAACAAGGTTTCCTTCTTGTATTGGATCTCATAATCCAAGCCTAGTAATTTGGTTAGGCCCTTTTGCTAAAATGTTGTGTTAATCCTTTGTTCCATGAGATATTTAAGACTTTGTTGATCTATCCTAATAATGAAGTGCTTGTTTTGCAAGTATTGCCTCCACTTATCAGTGTCACTAATAATAGAAAGATACTCTTTCTCATAAGTACAATCTAACATGTTTGGGACCTAGCCTTTTATTGAAATAAGCCAAAGGCATACCTTCTTGCATAAGAACAACTCCAATACCCACACAACTAGCATCAATTCCAATGACACAGGAACATTGCTCAAGTCGACCTTCAATTGTTGGCTAGAAACAAATATTCAACCATAAAGGGCAAATTGTAGCCATTTCCACAGGCAAGAATGAAATTCCTATAAACTCTTTGGAAGAAGCTGATTTTCAAAAGATACTTTCAATAGCAATTGTACAGAAATGATTTTCAGTTTTCCACCAGAAATCATTTATTCTTCTTTTAAAATATAAATAAAAAGAAACAAAACTAAATTGTGGCATTTTATAACCCCCTTGGCCCCTACTGCTTATATTTGCAACTCTAGGGGATTTATTTACTCATGTAGTTCTTTCAAATCCACCACCAATCTGCATATGCAACCAATCCGGTGATGTTCCGCTTTGATAATCTCTTGTAGTTTGTGATCCAAATGCCAAGCTAGACACGTCAAACGCTTGTGGAGGAAACTAGAAAAAGTTAACACACGTCATTTCTAATATCGATATCATGTGTCCTAAGAATTCAGAAAAATCTTCCTCTACTTTCAATTTCAAGTTATCTGAAGCATTATCTGAACTCAACAGGTTAAGATTTCATCATATAGAAATGTAGAGCACTCACATCTTTTGATGGGAATCCTTCAACGCTAGGGGTCATTCTTGAGTTAACTGCTTCAAGCTTCATGGACAGAAACTGGAAATGAAGCAAATTTCAGATTCTTTTGCACTATAGCTACATCAAATGATAGTATCTTGTGAACAATATTCTAGAGAAAGAGAAAGAGATCAGAAGCACACCTCAACTTGGCGTTGTAGTGATTGGATATAATTAATTATCTCATCAAGGACTAATGCTTTGCCAATAACCTGCCACACCAAATAAACACCCCTTAGAAACTAGCTTGGTTGGCGTGAGTGGCCGTGCACTCTCATCCCATGAAGAAACCAATATAGCAAGCACTTTGTCCCTTAATTGGGTCGGCCTGGTGCAGACGGGGATTAGTCTAAGTATTGTACGGGCTTTAAGGTGCCTCCTATAGTTAGGACTACTCAGGACACCTCGTGGTCTAACCAAAAAATAAACTCCCCTTAGAAATAGGCATTTCCAACAATTCACAAGGTTATATAAACTAAAAGTACTTATCCAACCACTCTTACAGGGTTTGCCAAGATAAGAAGGGTGACTATACTGCTCTGTGGGATACATCACTGGTAGATGTGTGTATTTATTGGACTTGAGAGGTAAATAATGTGCTAGTTTAGGGTCATCAAGTTGAACCATGCGAAATTAATGTTATCAAATTCTAGCAAATGAAAGAATCAATGAGGAACTAGACTAGATCATGCCTTGTAATAAATAGACTAATAATTATGATTTTTTAATGTAATTGAAATATGAATGCTGCACCTTGTTGCAACCAGGGACTAAATCTTGGAGAGTTTTCATCCTCTCACTTATCTTTTCTCTCCTAGCCTGTGAACCAAAAGGGTGCAATTAGCAAATTTAAAGTACACCAAATACAAGCATGATTCCACAAAATGTAAGCAATAAAAAATTAAATAAAATTACTCTTTCTGCTAGGCTGTGACTATCAGTTGCTTGACCCCTCCTAGCTCGAACATGAATGTAATCTTTTGGTGGTTCTGCTGGCTTTCCAGAAGTCCCTTCACTGTCAGCTTTAAATTCACAATTCTCATTTGCTCTTGCAGTCTTCAGCCGTTTACTATCATTTTCACTCTGTTCAGGCCACCAAACACCGAAATAAACAAATGAATGTTGTTCGAAACTTCGAATTGGTATTACCAAACCAAGACATATTACTCAAAGTCTAAGATGTTTTGAGAATTGGATTGTTTAAGTTTTTATAATTGTGGCTATTGATTATGATTATGGAATGTGAATAACCCATAATCAATTTCAAGTTACTTAAGGATTATTTGAACTTCTATGGTACCATACTTCCAAAAGGAGAGTATGCCTTTTTCATTTATTATTTCTCACCCCCTCCCCACCTCTATTTTTCTGGCAAAGCCCCTACTACCTTCAACATAGTTTCCTTCTTTGGACTATGAAACTCCAAAGGATAATAGGGTTGAATAAGCTAAAAATTTGTTGTCCAATCCATAATCTTTGCCAAACAGGCATAATGTCAAATAGTTGCTCTACAATTTCAAAGCATAATCTAATTAAAAACAAAAACAAAAAAAACACAGCACATAATCTTCTATCCTTTATTTTGCCAAGCAGCTCAAAACAGTTTTTATTACAAGCATAAATCAAAGTACAGAAGACAATACATAAAGTTTTAGTATATTCTACATAGCAAATCAGATTTAGGCATTTAGCTGAAATGATCATACTAGCGCATTTCAACTGTAGTTGAATCACTATTGAGCAAAATAAAGTGGAACCAAAAAAAAAATGTCGCAGATAGAGTTTAATTAGGAGTATGTACCAGGCTGTTGCCGCTAGTCGAAACTCCCATAGCCGACTCATCAACCTCGCGACGCTTCCGAGCAGCGCCGCCATTCTGATCCACTCTCCGGTCGAGAGCCATCGGATCACTCACTGGCGGGCCATGATCTCGGTTCAAACCGTTCACATTCGGCGGCGCCCCCAATCCAAACTGCGCGGCGGCGGAAGCATTGATCGGAAACGGCCAGATCTCCACCAAATTAAACGGCACATTATTAGCAACCTGGAAAGCTCCACCGCCGCCATTCATCATCGGATCCATACCGCTCCC
Organism: Ipomoea batatas; assembly: GCA_002525835.2. Classification (NCBI taxonomy): domain Eukaryota; kingdom Viridiplantae; phylum Streptophyta; class Magnoliopsida; order Solanales; family Convolvulaceae; genus Ipomoea; species Ipomoea batatas. The sequence goes on along the minus strand of CM008343.1, from coordinate 2,942,751 downwards.
AACCCGACCCGATCCGAACCTCAGGATTAAATTTTTCTCACTTCTCAGCCGCTAAAGGGGCATTTGTTTATTGGAAAAACTCGGCGTATATATAAGAGATAGAAAGACAGGGGAGCTAATTGTAATGGTAATGATAATGGTAATGGCGCGTTTGAATGATGTTCATGGAGAGTGGAGTGGAGTGGAGAGAGAGAGAGAGAAGCGTAGAAAAGAAGTGACTTTGATTGAGGTTTTCTGGGAGGGTCCAGCCTGCAGTCTTCCTTGTTCCTACGTCTACCAGATTCTCTACTCTACTCTACATCTACCATATTTTACTAGCAAATCACTATAACGTCAAAATTCTATGTCTTTTATTACAATTTACTATTCAAAAATCAATGTAGTTACTCGGGTCGGTCATATCTGAAGCTAAAGTAACCGAATCATTCCATTAAACCTGACATAGAATGTGCCTCCCTAGCCAAATGTATGGACGACACAGTTCGCAAATCTTTGAGCAACTAAACGTAGTTGTAATTTCTCAAACGTCGTCCACAATAGATCCAAAAGCACCACCTCTAAAATCCCCTTAATAGCATAGAACACATGTTATGCATCCATCTCCACCCCCACCTCCTTCAACCAACTCTAAGCTTCCCTAACCCCCACCGCCTCCGCCTCACCGGTCTCAAACACGACATCTCATTGACTACCTTTCGCCGCGACAAAAGAACCCGTATCATCACACATGACCCACCCAAAGCCTATACAATGGTGCCCTACATCCACAGTCGCATCCACATTCAACTTGAACTTTCCTGCATTCGACCCAGTGTTGATGAAAACAGACGACGACAACAACAACAACAATCTCATGCATTCAATTGCAAGAGGCATCTTTAATTAATTTCTTTGAATTAATTCAAGAGGGAAGAGTTTCAATTGGTACCGCTATTCATTTAAATTGCACCAAAGTATAAATAGTCTTTGTAGCCATGAATTGATCATCAAGCTAGTTATTATTTACATAAGTTTCATTGAACATTTAGTATTTCAGTTTAATAAACTCCATATTTCCCATTTGGTTCTTAATTTCTCCAAATTAGTATGTGGATGTAGCATTCATATATGGAATAATATAATATTCAAATTTTATAATATTAGGGTTAACTAAAATTTGAGTTTTACGTACTCAACTTATCCTCTGCCTGCACATTTATAAGAAAATAATTTTGCATGTTTTAGTAATTGACTAATTGATTGTGTAAGATGAAACATCAAATACTTCAAAGCCGCAGGAAGGCATTGTCTAGTGTCAACACATTGCTATTATTTTTATTATAAATTAAGACATACAATAAGTTGGTAACAATTAAGTCACTTAACATGTTAGATTGATTATTCGTCAATAATTAAAGAGTTTTTTTTTTTCATAAATTTCCATCAATGATTGTGTGATGCATTAAGTGGGAAAATACTAAGGAATACATCACTTTTTCTATTTTATTGTAATTGATGATCATATAAGTGGGACTTTAATGTTTTGCTTTTATCAAGGCCGCCTTGTGAATCGGATACCCCTAATAATATATAGTGTGGAATATGAGTTTACATTGAGACAACTCTAGCTAAGTTGGCTAGATTATATTATTATGTTGATTTAGTAACCACATAATTACAAGTTCAACACCCAGCAAAGAATGGATTTGATTCGATCTTAACCCTTCATCGTACCATTTAAATCGGAATTGAAACTGAGATGGTAAATGGAATCAAATACTTATTAATCGTAATAAGTTTAAATAGAATGAGTCACTTTATTTGGTAGTAAATAAGAATTGAATTAAAAATAAATAATTATATATATATATATATATATATATATATATATAGACAACACATACATATATTGTATATATATTAAAAGTTCATATTTAATGTATAGACAACAACCTTTTTATTTTTTTTTATAAAAAATTCTCCCTTATTTTAATTTCTATTGTTCAAAAGTATGAGAATAAAAGGGCAATACACTTTGTAATTATTAAAGAATTTGAATATAATAATAGGATAATAAAAGTGTGTAAATAAATACTTCGTATGATATAATAGATATCAATCAAAATTTCATAATAAAATACAATTGTTCAACCAAACGTGACGTTAATGTTTACCAAAAGGTGACTTGACTAATGATTGTTAGGATTAGTAATGTGGTCTAATTGAGGAAAGTATTAATTGATAATGATAGTTTAAGAGCTAGGAATAGGTATTGGTTGATCTCCTAAATCTGGATGATAAGGATAACATCATTTCGTTGGCCCACTCTTTTAATACTGCTTTGGGAAACTATACCTAACGAGACCATGAATTATCCTCATCAATATCAGTTTGCCACTAATTTACTACAAAAATTATAAATAGCGACAAAACTTTCGTCGCTAAAAGGGAAAATTTTGTTTATAAAAGTGAGTGATTAGCGATAGAATCAATTCGTCGCTAAAAGTGACATCGGTATTCACTTGTGACGAATTTTAATTCTATTTCAAATTTAGTGACGAATTCTTTGTCGCTAAACTAAAAAAATTCGTCGCTATTTTTCTCTCTGTGACGATTATTTCATCGCTAAACTTAACGACGGAACTTTTCGTCACTAGTTCGCTTATATTGTTTGCAATGAATGTCATTTAGTTACAACTTAGAGATGGAAACATCTGTTGCTAAATTTAGCGACTAATATTTCTGTCGCTATTTCGTTGCCATTGTTTATTGTTAGAAGGTATTTAGCTACAGATTTGCTACCATTTTTGTTTGTCACTAAATTTTAAATTTTTTTTAAATCTACCCACTGATTAATATCTCATACCTATATTCAACTTATAATATAGTACTTTAATAATATAATTACAAAATATATTATATTAAAAATCGAAACTTAATAACAATAACAAAAGTATATGCTTCACAGGAAGTACAAACATTTTTTGATAAAAGTGTTTCTTTTGTTTAAAAGACAGCAGATTTGTCCAAAATAATTGTCTTTGACGCAACAGTTTTGTCAAAGAGAACGATTTTTACTGAATCGTTGTCTGTAGTGTATTGTCTTTGTGCATTTTGTAAAAAAACAGTTTTTTTTAACCAAACATTCGATGATATATGTATACAACGTAGCCAGTACTTGCACAGTATATATTAAACTCTTCCGTTCCACACTTATATGGCACCCAAAAATCTGTGACAAAATTTAAACGAAATGTCCCAAACAACTCGACTAAACCAAATCATACAACTGTGATCAAAGAACACATACATATATAGGAGTTTTGCATGAAAAACAAAAAACTAAAAAGTTTTATTAGTCGTCAGCTTTGAATTCATCGGAATTCTAGCTGTTTAGGTTCCTCTTCATGACTTTGAGAGCCATCCCTTTAGCACGAAGGCCACAACGACAGCAGCAACAGCAGAAGCTGCAATATCCTAGGAAGACAAGCATGGTCGTCCATCCTGCGGCGATCACAAAGGATGATCCATAACAAGGTGGCCCCACAGGATTTTCAAGATTCAAAACATCCACCACGCTGTTCATCACGCAATAGTAGTCTTAAGCTTCTTCTTCACATTCACTGTCCTAAACAATGAACATTTTCCCTTCCCGGCCTGTGAAGTGTGATCTATATATAGTGTTGCCTTTCATCACTTAATTACTAAGGAAATAAGTGACGTGATGATGATGATGATGATGATCTTTTTCTTTTTCATTGTTTTGTTCATTATTGTGTACTGTTCTTCTTCTCTGGGTGTGTTTGAAGTTTGTAGTTGCAATTTCGTGAAGAATTTATATTCTCATTGCTCATTTGCTTGGTGTTTGGGGAGCCGTGGAGGAAGAAATGTTTTAAAATGGTCTAAAATTGACAAATATCTTCTGATTTGATGACATCACTGTTCATTTTCATAAAGAAAGTCTTAAGTTTGAGTCGCATCTCAATCAAGGGTTTACATAATATTCATACACTTCACCCCCTTTACTTAGAAATTTAATATTTAATAAATCATTAAGATCTTCATTATTTGTATGCAACCTCCTTTACTTAGAAATCTAATATTTAGACATTTAAGATATTCATTATTTGTATGCATAAAGTACACTATTTTTGAAGATAATGTTGCATGCATTGGACAATTGAAAGGGGTTTACGTTAAAGATGAAAAATCAAAGCACATTTCACCTAAGTTCTTTCATACACATGAACTTCAAAATACTTGATGACAAGTTAATAATATTAAACATATTAGATCCAATGAGAACATTGCATAACTTTTACTAGGTCCTTGCCTACTTCAACTTTTGAGAAACTTAAGCATGAGAAGGAGTCCTGAGAAGCAAGACTAAAGGTCTACAAATAATCAATGGGAGTACTATACATATATTTGCAGTGCACTACTCTTTTTCTCTCTATCTTAATTAGCTTTTTTCACTATGTCTTCCCTGAGTCTCTGACTTAAGTTTATAATACTCTATTATATTTACATATATCGAATGCATCTATGAACATGAGTGGTACAATTCACATAGTGAAACGTCTCAATTCACAACAAGTATTATAGTTTAGATAATAAAAAAAAAAAAAAAAAGTATAACATATTTTATATAAGACACTCATATATTATTATTTTTTTTTTGGAAAGGTAAATTTCATTAATAAATATTAAGAACGATTACAACAAGGTTCAAAGGAATGAGAAACCATTCCATACAATCTGACATAGAATCCAATTTTCTAGCTAAGCTAATAAACTTTGAATTCGCAGACTGTTTTACATAAAACAAGTTTTGATTCTTGAAGGTCTTGCATACCACCTGAGTCTTTATCTTCATACTGAAGTCCATTGACACTTT
>CM008343.1:2903247-2928546 GCA_002525835.2 Ipomoea batatas | reverse complement strand
TATTTTGGTTTGATTGTTGTTATTTTTCTGTGTGTTTGTTCTTGTTACTATGTTGGATGCCAATAGAACTGTAGAAGTAGAATCGTTGAGGTTTGATCTAAGTGTTAACAAAGTGGACATAAAAGTTATAAGTCTTTTTTTTGTTTAGATGTTTGTTGTGTTTTATGGACTGGTTTTATTTAGTATATGGTTCATTTTGCTGGAGAGAATTGGAAATTTCGAGGTAGGAAAGCTGCATTCGTTACTATAGTAGAATAGAGTATGGCTATTGTGGTTTTCTAATGAAATCTAGGATCATATATGAGGAAGATGAATTGCTGTACTATATTGGCTCTTGAATTAGGAGAATATGTGTATTTGGAATATTAATGGATTACAGAGTAATAGTTTTTGCTGGCTTTAATGCTGTTGAGATTTCAAATATTGCTGGAAATCAGTCATTCAGAGGTATAAGGAGAATGTTACCCAAGGCTTATGAGTTTTGTATAATTGTTGTAGTTTGATTAGAAAAAGCATGATTAGCACTATAGTATCACCGAGTTTGACAATGTAAGACAAAATTATCAGGGCCATATATCCGAGTTAATGTTGCCTCCTCAACTCTTATGTATAAAATTCTGTCTAATTAAAACTGGTCAAAGTTTAAATCGCCGAGTGCTTATCATACACTCCTTTTCTTGCCTATTCTGAAACTGGATGTTAGGTTATATGTTGTCAAGTCATTTTCAACAACTTCAGGAAGTCACTTGATAACCTTGTCAATGATTCTTTATTTCTTTAATCTTTATATGTTTCTGTAGATTGCAACTGTCCTTCACTACAGTCATACTCTATTCCTTGTAAGTTAAATTATTTAGAATTGCTGTATTATCTGGACTAAGGTTTCTTGCATATAATGGGTGATGGCAGGAAGTGTTGAAGAAGCATGGTATGATTCTGCTACCATATTTGAATGTGACNCAGGCCCTCCTGCCCGCCAATGTCAATCACTTGAAGAGAGGTGAGAAGAGCAATGGATTCAGAGAACAACCCATCCATTCGAGCCTGGAACGGAGCTCCCCCGGAAGTATACAAGCCCGGGAGATTGATCTCGCCCACCCTCCCGGTTTCATTGTTGCAGGAAATGCCTTCCCATTTGCAGCAGTCTTGGCCTACCCACCTCCCCGTTCGCCCTGAGTAATCGGACTGAATCCTCGCCTTCATCCCCACGAGACCCTTGAGATCAGCCGGGTTGCAAGACGACGAAGACCCGCCATTGATTCCCTCGCATTCTCCACATGAAAGAACAAGAAACACCATTGCCACAATGCCTAACGCTTGAAGGGCCATTCTTTTCTGCAGATAGATAACTATTTGGATTCCTTTGCTTTTGTAATAAGATTGCCACTCAGTTAAAGTGGAGTATAATTAAGAAGAGAGAAGCAGGAGTGATTTATGGGGGATTCAGGGTCGGAATTCGGACTTATAAAGACTTTTTTTTTTTTTTTTTAAAATTTATTTTTTGAAGGTTTGAATTGATGAAAAAGTATACATGCGTTTGAATTACAACGCGTTTGATGCCTTTTCGGTTACATATCATTAAATTACGCCTTCCATCCATAATATATATATTAGTAATTTTCAATTTTTTTTAGTATACACTAACCTAACCTATTCATAGTATCTGTTCAATAATTATGTCAACTCTGAATTAGAATGAAATGCAAACTTGCGATCTTCATTATAGAAAGCAACAATGATGTCACAGATTACAAGGTGCTTAACTAATTGTTATACCAGAGTTTATATTGCATTATTATGAACCCTAATACAAAAATTTTGCACTTAATATGATAGCTACTGGTACATAAATTGTCAATTGTAAGTACAAAATGTGTCAATTATAAATGCAGAATCTGAATGTTATTTTTGGACTAGAACTACAATGCAAAGTAGACTAGGTTCATGGTATAAGTTGTTGTGCTTTGGCTACAAGAAGGTTATTAAAAATGGAAATTGCTAGCTAGTATCTTCCAATGAACAAATAATAATCCGTAATGGAAATTGCTAGCTAGTATCTTCCAATCAAGTAATGATAATCCGTTACCTGTCCTTGGCTAATTGGATAAAATATTAGAAAAAGAAGAATAAAGTGAATAGCTGATTATTAATGATTTGTTGCCAGATAAAAAAATGAAATAAAATAAAAGTATATCAAGTAAATTCATTAAAAAATAAGATTACACTTTTTGTCCCTCAATTATTTTTGAGTTATAAATATGATACTTATTTTTCAATTGTTTTAAATCTAAATCTTTAATTGTTGACCTAATTGCAAATTTAACCCATAAATTTTAGTTATTATAAATATAATCTTTCAATTGTTACATATCTAGCCGATCATTTAAAGTACTTAATTTGCGATTTGATTAACAATTAAAGGACTAAAATTGCAACAATGAAAAGATATTAACTAAATTTACAACTAGGTCAACACTTGAACTACTATATAAACAATAGTTGAAAGAAATAGACTACATTTATAACTATTAAACAATTGAGAGACAAAAATATAATTTTTCATGTAAAAAGAATCATCATTTGGTTAATTTGAGAGATGGCAGAGCTTAACTAGTAGATATGACTATGGTTCGATTGTGGTTCCAAATTGTCGCTTTACGACTCCAAGAAATGATAAACTAGAACTAGAACTTTTTATGAAGGTTTTGATTCTGGTTTCGAGAACTGCCGGTCCAAACCTTTTATTATTTTTTAATTCTACTTTTTATTTTTTAAATAACCCAAATTTAACTGTTATTATTATTTTTTTTCCAGTTTGGAACTGAAATGGACAATTCCAGTTCCTGATTTTGGAAATCAAAATCATAATCTTTTAGGTTTGGTTTCGAATCGTAACCAAAACTATCCCTATGATTCCAATAGTTGCTACAATGTCCGATTAAATTCAAACCGATATATTTGAACCGGACTATGATAATCCCTACTAAGTAGCCATACTTCCCAATAGAGCCTTCAAATAATTAAACTAATCCTTTGCATTTTGCAATACGAAATGGACAAAAATAGACCAAAAGAAAACAAAAACCAAAACCGATTCCAGAAGTTGTATTGTTTCTATGCAGAGCTGTAACCGGACCACCAATAAGACGACAGAAACCTATGGTCGTTTAGGTTTTCTTTATGCTTTTTTTGTTTTGAACAAAAGTCAAAGTATAAACAGATTTACTTATTAATAGTAATGATATTCAGTAAAAAGTTTTGGGACGGTGGGGTTGTGTAATTAATTAGGTTTGAACGAAGAACCAAGATATTTGTTTTGGTTCATCAGTAATCAATTCTTACTTTTTACCAAGTAAATTACAATTTAATTAATGCATTGGTAGTTGGTACTCTAAATATTATTTTTATTTATTAAAATTTGTAAGTGTTGTGATAGATTAATTGTACTCGGTATTCTTAACCATTAAGAAAAGGGAAGTTTCCTGTAAGACTATCTTACAGTTGTCCGTGAGACGACGGTTCGAGTCAATATGAAAACGTAATATGGAGTACTTATGTTAAAAAATGTAATACATCAGAAATAAATCGTTTAATTTGCTACTTATAATGAAAAAATGTAATGTTTAAAATTAAAATGTAATATTAGGAGTTAAAGAGTTACTTATGAAGAAAATTGTAAACCAAAAAAAAAAAAAAGAGTTACTAAACACATTTGGCCATTTAATTAGGAGTTAAAGAGTTACTTAAAGAGTTATCCAAAAATAAATAAAATTATAAACTAAACACATTTGTTCCTTTAATTAACATCTAGATATGATTTCTTAATTATAAGATGAACACGCTCAGGCCATTAATTATCTAATCAATTTAAGATAGGATCATATAGGAGGCCTTGGCAGCCTAGTCGACCGCCTAGACTACCGATTATGCTGATATTCTAGGCGGACGATTAGCGCCTAGAGCTTAGTGTCTAGGCGCCGATTAATCCGTGTATACATGAGATTTTTACAACACTAATGGTTAGTAGAATGACAATGAAGGAGAAAGAAAAAAAAAGTGATATACAGACATAAAAAGAAAAGGTGAAAAAAATGCTATTTGCACAATTTTTGAGTTTTTAATAGTCCAATACTCCAATTACACACTTTCTATTTGATGATTCAATTACACAAATTATAAAAGTTCAGTAGCCTATTAACACTTTTTCCTTAAATGTATTCACCTTATAATTAAGTAATTAACACAGTACACAAAAACAAAAATTTATGATATGCAATTGCAACAACCTAAGCCCATATTAAGAGTTATCCATTAAATTAACAAAACAAAAATCTATATATTCAAACTGAGAAATTAAAGAGCAGACAAAAAAGAGAACAACAGACGAGGAGATCTCTTACCACATTGTATATATATATTGGCGAAGCCAAGACACAAAATGCAGGTTTCCAACTTTTGCAGACATGTTTTGCATTAATATGTGTGAACCTTTGACACTTCCATGTTCTTAGATTCACACTGACAGCTTCCATGTTCCCAGATATTGGTCAGTTAATTTGAGGCACTCTTTTTAATTCTTTATGTTATCCAGCCTGCATGGACAAATATTTGTTTAGCTATAGCTCTCTTTTCTTGTGGAAATTTCAAGAAAGCTAGGATAACAAACACCATTCTATTACTTTAGCTTCTAAATAAATGCTTCTTGCATGTAAAGACTGGAGATCACCAATTTTTACTGAGGCATAGTCGCATAGAGTATAGAAAAGTTTAGGTGAGTGACAACTACTCTAATTTATTAGGGTTAGATGGTACCATTAACTTATTACAATTTGCAAGTGTTATTGGGAAAATTATGGTCCACACGGTTGTGTGGACCACGATCCAAAACGACGTCGCTGAATTTATGAGTTAGAATTGAATAATGTAAACAACGATGCTGAATTTTATGAGTTTAGAATAATGTACATTATGAGTTAGAATAATGTACATTATGAGATAAAATAATGAAACTTCTGAGGTAAGATAATGTACATTATATGTTAGAATAATGTATTTTATGTGTTAGAATAATGTACATTATGAGTTATAAAAATGTATATTACAGCGATCGCGTGAAAAAAATTACGCAAAATGATGTTGTTTTTGGACCGTGGTTCACGTAGTTGTGTGACACTCCACAGACTATTGGTGTTATTGTTAGAAAATTTGCATTTGTCATCAAACATTCAAATTGGTCGGAAGTTAGGGGAAGCTGAAATTTTCTAGTAACGTAGAGTGATGGATTTAATTAACCCGGAGGTCCGAATTAATAAACCCAATAAATAAAGGAAATAATAAATTGATAAGAAAATAGGCGAAATAGATGTGCTATAGGGTTACAGAGACCAAGTAGTGTATTTAATCGTAGTTGTCAAGCTATTACAAGACAATGTAATGCTATTACACAAGTAGATTAGGACAAAAATAGATAGGAATGTCTTAATGAGACAATAAGGAAACCTTTTATACATACTAAACTCCCTAATCGCCTCCCTAAAAAGGGAGAGTTAGTTGTAACAAACTTGGACTGTGCCTGGCTAAACACCCCTCAGTCGAGCACCCGAGTCGAGGCGCTGGGTAGTGGCCTTGGCCGAGTCCCAAGCATGGGCTCGGCCTGGGCCACCCGGATAATATGTCCATCATAGAGATCGAGATGGTCAGTAATGTATGTAGTGACTGATATTTCTTTCTAATGGCTTAAGTTGGACAGAATTTTTTACCACAAATAAATTTGGACCGAAATTTTGGCTCCGATTAGATAATTTCACATTAACATGGATATGTGATTGCTTAGAAGCTTGCAATACTTTAGAGTTCGAAGAGTAGAGATATTTATTTGAAATGCCAAGTAACACGAATAAGGGGATTAAGGGCCATAAATATATCATAACATATGGTGAAATGGACATGACATCTTGCATGTGTTGGACATGACAACCTATCTCATATGGGTTGGCCAACAATAGGCCAGTGAAAAAAAGATGGTCTGACCTAGCCCATTTTAAAAACCGGTTGGATGTTTATAAACCCACTTACATTTTTGACGAGCTAGTGGATAAACAAACCAACTCATCAACTACTTTTGAAAGTAAAATTTAAAATTAGTAAAATAATATTATATACAAATATTTAATAAAATACAAAATTTTGCATTCATCAAGTTTTTAGGGTTATTTTTGTTTTAAAGTATTACATTTTTCCTCAAAAGTATTACACTTTTACTTATAAGTAACAAACACTTTATCTCTGATTATTATTAAATTTTTTCACATTGACCCGACTTGACTCACAGATAAATATCCGTGAGACGGTCTCACAGCCTCACAGGAGAGTCAATCAATAACAAATAATATTGATTACACACAATTTTCTAAATGCTTCAACAACAGTGCACAAAAAAAAAAATCATATTCGCATTCTATCACTATATATCATTCTAAAATGGATTACATCAGCGCTCTTATCCTAAAGACTTGGTGGAGAAGGTTAATTGCATTATGTGCCTTAATGGACATACAATCTTCTAAATGCTTCAACACTAGTGCACAAAAAAAACTAGTTCTATACATTCCATTTGGCCTTTGATAGGAATTAAACTTGACACATTATAACTCCTTGCAAAACAAAACTATGAACATATCTTAGACTTCTATCACTACTATCCTCTATTGTAGTAAAAAAGTATCAAATTCAAAATTGGAACTCACACAACCAAATGTGAACATTACTCCATCACGAAATGTAAACATAAAATAGTTAAAGAAAAAAATGAGTTCCAACTAAACAACTTGGAATAGTTCATAAATATACAACTAATATAATTACAAAATCAAATATTCAAGTATTCAACTCTTGCAAAAAATGTATCACTCATAGTGAAAAATAAAATGTGCTTTATCTGCGGAGACTTATGCATGAAAATTTCTCCCTAACCTCATAGAGATCCCTAATCTTGGCTCCCAAAGGGATGGGGATGGAGATGCATGGGACATGAAGTTGTATCCATTCTCCGTCCCTGGTAAATTATATACACACATATACATGTGTGTATTCATAATCAGGTACGAACTAATTTTAACGTATGAACTTGCAAACTTATGAAGGATTGCACCACACTTACTACATTTCCTCCGAGCATGTCTGAGAGATGTAGCGATACAATGGGGTGTTTGGCAAACGGCTGATAGCTTATAGCTTATAGCTGGTTGGTTTAGCTAGTAGTTGATGGCTGATTGCGTTAACTGGTTTGACCAGCTGGTTGTATTAGCTGGGTATAAAAAACTGTTTGGTAAATTAGCTGTTTACTAGTAGCTGATTGAATGTAAAATGACATTTAAGGGTATTATTATTATTATTATAAAATAACAAACACACCACTCATTTAAAAGTAAATCTCATTGATTTTAAATGATAAAATAGTCAATATACCCATTGTTCCAAACCAGCTGATACAAAAAGCTACATTCATTAGCTTTTCAATTTTCAGCTTATTGGCCCAATAAGCCATTTACCAATCGTTATACCCTGCACCACGGTGCACATAGCAATGTGCACCACGTACGTAAAACGACGTCGTTTTGGTGTTAGTGGGCGCGGACGCGAATGACTCCAGATAATTCATTATCTATAATACACATAATCATTATCTATAATACACAGAACGGTTGCCTAGAATACACAGAATGTTTGCCCAGAATACACAGAATATTGACACAAAATACACAAAACTCATCCTCCTAACATTCAAATGCACAAACACACAGAACTCATCCTCCTAACATTCGAATGCACAAACACATCACAACCTGTGTTAATAACATGAATACACAGAATATTGACACAAAATACACAGAACTCATCCTCCTAAACATTCGAATGCACAAACACATCACATGTGTTACTAACATGAATACACATAACGGTTGCCTAGAATACACAGAACGGTTGCCTAGAATACACAGAATGATTGCCTGGAATACACAGAATATTAACATAAATACAGAAACCGGGCGAAACGGAAAACGTGATTTCCAGATGATTAGTTTACAATGCTCAAAACGACGTCGTTTAGGTACGTGGTGCACATTGCTATGTGCACCGTGGTGCATGATATAATTTACCGCCATTTACCAAACACTTCAAAATAGCTTATTGGTGGGTCAAAAAGCTAAACTTGGTCAAATAAGCTAAAATTTGACTTATAAGCCAATAACCAAACACCCCATACTCTTTCCCTTCTTTCTGTTCTTGCTACTGATCTTTAATTAATGAAAGCTGTTCTTTGTTTAAAAAAAAATACATATAATAATAATAATAATATATAGTTATATACTCTTTTTCTCAACAAAAATAATAATATATACTCCGTTCAATATTAATTATGTGCGTATGTGTGTGTATGTATATATTGCATGGATAGATTACGTTGGATTTCATCTGAACTGATTACCAGTCCTCTTGGTTTTTAGTAAAAATTGGGGTTTGGGTCTCGATCTATTGTTGAAGAGCCAGATTCCCTTTTTTGCTGAAAAGCCAAGAAATTGTGGGGAGAATGAAACGGGGAAAGCTCGATCCTTTGCTCTCACTGAATCGGGTAAAATCAATTCAAATGTTGATGGGTACGCTGATTCTATACCTGATGTTAATGGGCATGGAAATACCCATAATTTTGAGAAATGGGTTCGGGCTGGATGCGCCTAATAAGCTCGAGTACACCGAGTCCGAGAACTCGCGGCCCAGACTCAGCAATGGCGAAAAAAAGTCCGAATTTCGTCCCCGGCGAAAAACGGCCGTTCCGGGTCCGATCACGCAAGAAAAAAAGATGGGATTGCGCTTGCGGCAGAGAAGAATGGGGGAAAAATCAGAGAATAAGAAAATTTCGGGTTTGGTTATCGACGAGAAATCATTCGACGGCGCGGATAAAGGCGGCAGCTTGGAGCTCCGGCGGGCGGTTAGAGACGCGTTCGTGGCCGGGAAGAAGCTACTGGCGGAGCTTGAGTCCGGGAAAGTTGGGACCGAGTTGACTCAGAATCGTAACGAGTCGTGTCCCGAGTCGGTGGCGTTGACAGGGCATGAGCTTTTGCAGAAGGGTAATTTGAGGGTGATCCCATGTGGTATGTGTTTAGGGTCCCACATAACGGTGGTGGGGACGCCGCGGCGGGCCCACCCGGAGTCGCAGTTCATGATGGAGCTGCTGGGATTGGAGAATGTGGATGGGGAGGATCCGCCGAGAATACTGCATTTTAATCCACGGTTGAAGGGGGATTGGAGTAAGACCCCAGTGATTGAGCAGAACACTCGTTATAGGATGCAATGGGGAATTGCCTTAAGGTGTGATGGGAAATCCAATCCCGCTGAAGAAACTGGTGGGTAATTTCTTTCTGTTTTTTTATACATAGGTTTCAGCTTAAGCTAGATTAATTCTTAGCCTCAAGATCAGGTGATCGATTGCGCTTGATTGCGCTTGTTTGGAGTGACGAGGAAACCTACATGGCTACATCCAGTACTTGAGTTGGTGCACTTGGTAAAACCCGCCTTGTGACTCTAGACTACAAATGACTTAACAAGGAAAACCTGCATCCACTACATGAGGTGGTGCTCTTGGTAAAACCGACCTTATGACCTTTAGACGGAAAAGGACATGATGAGAGAAACCTGCATTCATTACTTGAGGTGCTTTACTTGGTAAAATCCGCCTTGTAACCCTAGACGGCAAAAGACCTAACGAGAGAAATCTGTATTCACTACTTGAGGGGGTGCATTTGGTAAAACCTGCGACCCGCCTTGTGACCTTAGACGTCAAAGGACCTTACGAGAGAAACTTGCATTCATTACTTGAGGTGGTGTACTTGGTAAAATCTACCTTATGACCCTATCCAACAAAGGACCTAATGAGAGAAACCTGCATTCACTAATTGAGGTGGTGCACTTGGTAAAACCCGCCTTGTGACCTTAGACGGCAAAAGGACCTGACGAGAGAAACCTGCATCCACTACTTGAGATGGTGCACTTAGTAACCCTGCCTTATGACCCTAGCTAGCAATGGACCACTTTAGGCTGTCTATAGCTGACTGGCTCAAAGCAAGAAAGTTGGGATTCAAACTCGACCTTAGAGTTACAAGTTTGTATCCTTAGCCAACTTGGCTGAGCTTATCCCCATTGATTGCTCTTTATATTGTTTTTTTTTTTTTCCTTTAGATTTTCAGCTTACGCTAGACTAATTCAAACGGCAGACTAATCCTAAGCCCCAAAACCTTATCATTGTTTTTTCCATTACTTCTATATACTGCTATATTAACGCTGCTAGCTTATATGGAGTAGTCTTATAGTTTCACTTATACAAACATGGTAAATGGTTCTGACTCTCAGATAGGCAGTTTTGCTACCTAAGATTGTGAAGTTTATATACTAATTAAGCTGTTAAGTGCTATGTTGAATTGAGCATAAAACTTGATTTTGGGAAATTTGGAGGGATTGGTGTGCAATTGTTGGTGCATTTATGTGCTTTTCTTTCTAGTATTTAGCTGTTATTACACAAGTATCACTAGCTAGGACTTCGGCAATCGCTCTATAGTGTGAATAGTAGGCACTTGCAATTGTTCTTTCACATTGTTGCTTAAAGGATTTTTCCCTTGACCTCCTTTTTTTTTGCTTTTTAATTTTGATTTTCTGTATCATATGAAGTTGATGGGCAGGTGAAATGCGAGAGGTGGATTCTCGATGACAATAGTCGCTCTGAAGAATCGAAGGTCATGTGGTGGTTAAAGCGGATTGTTAAGAGAACAAAGAGGGTTTCGCTTGACTGGCCATATCCTTTCGTGGAGAACAGGATGTTTGTGCTTACAGTTGCTGCGGGTTTTGAAGGTTTTCATATCAGCGTAGATGGGAGGCATGTTACTTCTTTTCCGTATCACCCTGTAAGTACTAAATCTACGGTCCTTGAGAACGGTTATTTGAAACGAGTATATTCCAACTGTTTCTTATTGTCAACAGGGCTTTACTCTTGATGACGCGACTGGTTTTTCCCTGAAGGGGGATGTTAATGTGCATTCGTTTTTTGCTGCTTCGTTGCCATCGATGCGCCCAAGTTTTGCCCCGCATAGGCATCTGGAAATGTTGCCCGAGTGGCGAGCGCCAACTCTTCCTCGAGGGCCTGTGGAGCTCTTCATAGGTATCCTTTCTGCCGGAAATCATTTTGCTGAGCGGATGGCAGTGAGGAAATCGTGGATGCAACACAAATCGATTAAGTCTTTGAACGTTGTGGCCCGTTTTTTTGTGGCAATGGTAAGAAGCGTATACTGAATGAAGCTATGGAAAGCTGATTAACTTAATTCAATTTACCCTGACTTGTGCTTGTGGTCTTAAAACACAAAAATTTCAGCATCGAAAGAATGAAGTAAACGTGGAACTAATGAAAGAAGCGGAATTTTTTGGTGATATTGTTATCGTGCCTTACATGGATAATTATGATCTGGTGGTGTTGAAGACTGTGGCGATTTGCGAATATGCAGTGAGTGGCTATCGAGAACTCCATTTCCTGTCTTGCTAACTTCCCGTGTGCTTGTCCCCTTAAATTTCATGTCCTGTTTGTGTTTTGCAGATTCGTATAATGGCTTCGAAGTATATTATGAAGTGTGATGATGATACATTTGTGAGGATTGATGCTTTGATGAATGAGGTTAAGAAAGTTCCTCATGGTAGAAGCCTGTATGTTGGGAACATCAATTACAACCATAAGCCATTGAGGAAGGGCAAATGGGCTGTCACTTATGAGGTGAACTATTGTTGTTTTCCTAATTTGCTCTCCTCTATGATTCACTAACTTCTGGCTGTTCCTTCGCTATTGTTTTAAAGTCTATCTTTAATAGGATCAAGCGTTTATTACTATGCTCGTTGTAAAGATGTAATTTTATTTCCTTATATATGTAGGGTGTTGGACTTGACCCTTCATGTCTCTGCCCAACAATCCCCTTAGCCACCTGGTGCTAGACTTGACCTTTCACTGGCATCTGCCCAACAATTTCCCCCTAATAGATTACACCTAAAGCTATAGCTCGTAGTGAAAACGCAACTTTATCTCCTTATATACCGTCAATATTTTCGAGAGGCAGGGTGCTGGACTTGGCCCTTCAGGCCTCCGCCCAACAATCCTCCTAGCCATCTGGTGCTAGATTTGACCCTTCACCGGCCTTCGTCCAACAACTCCTCCCAGCTGGTGCTAGATTTGGCCCTTCATCAGTTTCCGTACAACAACTCCCCCCAGCAGTTTGGTGCTAGATTTGACCCTTCATCAGCCTCCGTACAACAACTCCCCCCAGCAGATTACGCCAAAAGCTATAGCTAGTAGCGAACACCCAACTTTATTTTTTTTTTATATACCGCCATATTTTCGAGAGACATGGTGTTGGACTTGCCCCTTCAGGCCTCCGCCCAACAATCCCCTAGCTACATGGTGCTAGACTTGGCCTTTCACTAGCATCTGCCCAACAATTCCCCAGTAGACTACACCTAAGTAGGACTAATTAGAAAATAGAGAAGAGGGAGAAATAGGCAGATGTAAAAGAGAGGATAGGGAAGAGATATAACTTATAAGATCAATGCTCTTTCTCCATCCATCAAAATCTCACAGTAATTTCTTTACTTTGGTATTGCAGGAATGGTCAGAAGCAGACTATCCCCCCTATGCCAATGGGCCTGGCTATATTATCTCATCTGACATTGCCCATTACATAGTCTCTAATTTTGAGCAGCATAAGTTGAGGGTATGTTACATTTTTCCTCTATCAAATCCCAGCTCCCATTTCTCCATTTCTTCGTTTTCAGTCAAGAATGCACGTGGTAGATCGATTAACGAGCAATACATAAAAGAAAATAACCGAAAAACCCACCATTTAACAATTACCGAACCTGCAGTTGTTCAAGATGGAAGATGTGAGCATGGGAATGTGGATACAGCAGTTCAACAATTCTCGGGATGTGGCGTACGTGCACAGCCTGAAATTCTGTCAATTTGGGTGCGTCGAGGATTACTACACCGCACATTATCAATCCCCGAGGCAAATGATCTGCCTGTGGGCAAAACTGCAAAGCGGACGAAAAGCTCATTGCTGCAACGTGAGATGACAACGGCTAATTACCACCGTCGCCATGACAGTAAACCGGCAAGTTTGACAGGTGATAGAGGGAAGTTTTGCAGCGCTGTACATATAAGTTGATCGAGCTAATTTGCACTTCAGGGCCATCCTTTGCCCGGTAATTATTCGTGTTCGTTTCTTAGGTGAAAATGGTCTTGAAACTTTATATGGAAAGTGTTTTGGTAAGGTCATATGTGTAATCTAATTCCCAGAAAGTCATATAAGTTAGAGAGATAGGATTCTATGATACTAGAGAATGAGATTAGCATTGGTTTATGGTTAGGCAATATTCTAAGAAAAGCAGATTATGGGTGTTCTCTTATTGTAAGCTTTATAGTACCAGACAGGCTGCAAAAACAGGCCAGGCCAGGCTAGCATAATATCTATGTAACAATCGAGGCCTTACTGGATTCAGTTTATTGGCCCTGTTCGGTAAATAATTAGCCTATCAGCCAATTTTGGCATATTTGACCATTATTAGATGTTTAATTTGGTTAAAAAATCAATATAAGTGTTTGGTTAAGGTTAATAGGCTTTTTGTAACTCCAAAATACTAAATTTCAAAAGGCTACTCAAAGCAACATTTTCAATTAGTCATTTGAGAAAAGAAATTATACCAAACAGCTATCAGCTAACAATTAATTTATTAAACACTTTTCTACAATCAGCTAATGTTATCAACTAATCATATCTTCTAACTCAATCAGCTAACAACCATTTACCAAACATGACCAATATCTTTTACGAGTTTGAATGTTTAATTGAAACATAAAGACCTTTAGAACTTGCATAACATACGAGCAACAATCGTGGAATGTGTCTCAACTCTCAAGTACTTCACAAATTATGCCATGTTAACGATTAACTCATAAATACCTAGAAGGATATTAACGTAGTTTACCTGAATTGAATCAGATTAACTTATCAATACCGAGATCTTAATGTGTGCGAGCGGGTTACTTTTAAGTTTTAACCATATTTTGAACACATAACTTTTGGCATAAGGTTAATTCTGATACTAAATTGGATTGTGCTCTATCTTAATTAATTAAAGTCTCTAATAGTTGAATTGCATATTTATGTTTATTTATTATATGCTCAGCAGACTCTTGACAATGCAACAAACTATGAAATGTTTTGATGATGAAATTAACACATGATTATTTTTTGATATAATAGAGGAAGCAAAATTTGAAAAATTAAACAAAATGTGGTCATGTTATTTCAATACAATTTATCATTAAGATAAAACAAGTAGCATATAGATAGATGTAAAGTGTTGTGAACCTATGTGCTTAGTTCTTGGGACTTTTTGGTGTAAAGTGTTAAAAACAGGTAGCATATAGGCAGGTTAACATTGTCGCAAATACACGTTTAAAGAAAAATACAAGAAACAAGAAAAAGTTACAATCCAATACACATTAAGATATTACTATTTGTATGCCAACCATCATGTACTGTGATGATACCTGGTTACCATTTTAATGGGTAATCATAAATTGAAAAAATATTTATAATTGAAATTATAATACTTGCACACTCAATTGTTTACAATCCAACATATCTAACAAACAAGAATTCATAAAACTTATGATCCGACATATCTAACAAACAAGAATTCATAAAGTAGTCATACACAAATCACTTTCATTAGAAATTAGGCTTATATATTGTCCAAAGATTCTCTGTTTCCAATTATGGTGGAGAAACGCTGGCAAAGCGGTCCCCCAACCACAACATTACGTTTCGGTTCACACATCACACTCACTATTACTATTTGGGCGAACTAGCCAAGTGCGGGCTCTTATCACCACCGACCCTGCCGTTCTCTCATTCTCAGCTTCACGCCAAATTATATGAAAATATTTTATATGGTACATCGTGGGGACTCAGGCACATAAAATAAATATGTTACACTCACAATAAATTTAGGGTGAGTTAATTCTAGCAATTGTCCTCCGACTATGTTGATTTTCTAAGTTCCCGATTTTTAATTTGGACAATTTAGGTCCTTGAATTTCAAATTCTTTCCAATGTTAGTCATTTCGTCAAATTTTGGTTAAGTTGAGGTCAAATGAATGAATAAAATTGTCCGTTCATCTGTTCAGTGTATTATTACTCGTTCATGTCCAGGCCGTGGCAGTTAAGGACGGATTTGGACATGAAAGGGCGGGCATGTGGCCACCTCTAATTTACGTCCACATTTTTTGATTTTGTGTTTCAACTCTCGCATCATATTAACCACTCCACAATATATACACCTTCGAGACTCAATTGAAGCGCAGAAAATAAATTTTAGCCCGCCCTTGTCTTCTTGCTTTGCTTAATTCATTCTCAGCCATGGCGTCAGAGACTGTGAAGCTCTTGGGCTTATGGGCGAGCCCATTTGTGCTCCGCGCGTGCATCGCCTTCAGCATCAAGTCTGTAGCTTACGAGTACGTGGAGGAGAATTTGGCGGCCAAGAGCGACCTTCTACTCAAATCTAATCCAGTTTACAAGAAAATCCCTGTTATCATTCACGACCAAAAACCCGTTTGCGAGTCCCTCATAATCGTCCAGTATATTGATGAGGCCTGGACTTCCGGTCCGGCTATCATGCCTGCCGATCCTTATGACCGGGCTATCCACCGCTTCTGGGCCACTTATATTGATGATAAGGTATCTTCATGCTAATTTCCATTTTCTGGTAATTTTATGGTTTAATTGTTACTTGTACGTGAAGTTTGTGATCTAGGACATTGTAGATCTGGTCTAAAAATGATGTGTCTATATTAAATATATTATGGAACTGTAAATAACCTAAAATTATGTGTCAGTTAACATATTATGAGTATAAGTAAATTGAAGCACATATAATAGGGTAAGGATATATGCATATTAACTGTTTTCAATTTATTTATAGGCACTGTTAAATGCAGGCATATATATTCTAAATGTCATTTTTTGGACAAGGGTCCACTTTACGACAAATTATACTATAGATTAGGGTTTACCTTGCATTATACTGTATACCGTGGTCTAAAATAACCTTTAGATTATGTGTTATTTTGTACGTGCAACTAACCGTTTATGTGTAAATAAATTGGAGGCACATATGCCAAAGATTTTGTGGTTGAGCGGCATAACTCTCATTTTTTAAATGAGAGGTCTCAAGTTCGAACTCTGCAGTGTGGGTATTGACTTTTTGTGCTTTGAGAAAGTATGACACACACTATTAACAATTGTTATGCCGTGGACCCGGGTGCACCTTGCAAGGTGCACCCGGGTCCTTAAACTGTGAATGTATAGGTGTATAAGTGTGAATCTAAAACTCAAATACATGGTTACATAATCAATCTAAACATAAATCCTAAATTCGAAAAAAACAAAAACAAACATAAATCTATACAATTCATCAAACATCCATCAACGTGTAAACTTAGTTCATCTACTGCCTCTGCCTCTGCCATCACTGCAAAACAGATTATCAGGTATGAATCTGTAGTCACCCATCACTGCAAAACAGAGTATGTATGAATCTGTAGTTCATAATGTGTGAATCTGTAGTTCATAAGGTGTGAATCTATCACTATGTAACTGTGAATCTATAGTTGTATAAGTGTGAATCCATTAACAGCACCGTTACACCCACCCGGGTGCACCTTGCAAGGTGCACCCGGGTCCACGGCATAAATTGCCCACTATTAACTACAACACATAAACTGTGTTAATCAGAGTAACATAATAACTACAAACACACACTATTAACTGTAGACACATTAAATACCAAATTGGGTCCATAGCTCAGTGGTAGAGCATTTGACTACCAAATTGGGTCCATAGCTCAGTGGTAGAGCATTTGACTGCAGATCAAGAGGTCACCGGCGGGCTATCTTTAAGTGAGAGTATTAATTGTGTTGTTCTTATGATGGGAATTGTTAATTTTTGTGGTACAGTGGTACCCAAAACTGCGTACCATAGCAGCTGCTGAGGATGAGGAAGCCAGAAAGGCAGCCATAGGCGAGGTAGAAGAAGGCTTGGGGGTTTTGGAGGGTGCCTTCCAAAGTTGCAGCAAAGGGAAGAACTTCTTTGGCGGAGACAAAATAGGGTTCTTGGACATTACATTGGGATGCTTAGTGGGGTGGATAAGGGTCATCGAGACATTTAACAGCATTAACTTGCTGGATGAAACAAAGGTTCCTGGTTTGGCCAATTGGGCAGAAGATTTCATCGCTGATGATGCCGTGAAGGATGTGATGCCTTCCACTGAGAAACTAGCCGAGTTTGCAAAGACGCTCTTTACCCATATGAAACCCCAATCTTAAAAGACCTTTTGTTCATTGCTTGAGAATTGAGATGTATAGTAGTCTGCTCTACTCTGTTGCTCATCTTGTGAGTTCAACTATGTATCTTGAGATCTCCTTTACTTATTGTTCTGCTTCTGCAAATTTGCTGCTTAGAAAATCAACTTTAGGTCTTTAAATTTTGAATATCATAATGTTAAATAAGTCACATACACCTGTGTGATACCATTTTACCAATCTTAATGCATGAGATCAAACCGGTCGAATTTAAAATAATTGCTTATTGCTTATGAAGAAATCATAATACATATTATAGAAAATTATATAGCATTTTAAAATAAATAAAATGTTATTTATAATAGATATTATACTCTGTAATATTTATATGTAAGATTGTGATACTATTTATGGTAAAACTGATTGTTACTTATGATAAATATTGTACTCCGTAATATTTATAACTAAAATTGTGATATTAAACCTAATATAAAATTTAATCAAAATACAAAACATAAAAAATATTAAAAGTTAAATAATAAAAAATAAATAAAATATTAAAATTTACATAATTTTAAAATAAACAAAATATTTACAAAGTAGTAAACTAAATGGGATATTACACTTTATAAAAATATTAAAATAAGCATAATATTAAAGTGAATAGGATATAGAATAAAAATAATAAAAAATGCAAGAAAATGAATTTCCAAGGTTCCTTATTTGTAATGTTTAATGCTCAACTTTGAACACTATATAGTATGGCTAATTAATTGACCAAAATTTATGTCAAATTTTATATTGTATTTTTTTTAATGCACTCTCAAATATTAATAGTATATGTTCAATGATTATGTCAGTTTTTATTTGGATGTGGTTCAAACCTAAGACCTTCTTTATTGAAATTAATGAGTTAGTTAAAAGAATAATAGATAGTTTAAATATGTTAATTATTTGTAATTGGAATTAAGGAAGTCAAAGGCCTTGTGGTCGAGCGACATAGTTATAACTTCTCAAATGAGAGGTATCATATTCAAATCCCAGTATGAGGTTATTGGCTCTATGCACCTTCAGCTTCTTTCTTGGGCATCGTTCTCACCTGAGGCCCTGAGCGCAACCCTATACACACACTATAATTTAACAATTATAATAAGTCTTTTTTTTTAAAAAAAATCATTATATGTTTTATTAAAAATATATTTACAAATTTAATAAAAATTACTAAAGATTAGCTTATATATAAATTTCTTTTCCTATATATTTTGTTCTACATTACTATAGAAAAGGAGATAGCTTTAAATGGCTCGGGCTATTGGGCTAGCCAGTTTAGGCCATCAGATTTATTGTTTAAGGTTTATCGTGCTGTTTTTTTTTTTTTTTTTTTTTTTTTTTTTTTTTTTTTTTTTTTTTTTTTTTTTATCATATATTGTGTACCAAGGTCCATGTCACAATCTAAACCCTAGATCAAAACGACATCGTTTTGATATTTAAACTTTAACAAATTATGTAGTTTTCCATTTCTCACGTTTTAACACAAATTTTAATTTATACTAGGTTCAAAATTAATACTACTTTTTTTTTTTAAGATAAAAAAAACTTAATTCATTAAATCAAGAGTAAGACAGTTTACAAGGAAAATAGGAGGAACATCAAGCCATTCCTCACAACCTGACATAAAAAAGACCTCCCTAGCAACAGTATTGACGACACAGTTCGCAGATCGTTTGACAAAACGAAATTCGATATCATTAATCATCGATGTCATCCAATTCTTTAATATAATATCATCAACTAAAAGGTCAAAAGTAGAGCTAAAAGAAGAAGATGAAATAGCATAAAAAAGAATATGAGAATCCATCTCCACATCAACACTACCCATGCCAGTGTCCTTAAGCCAACTCAAAACCTCCCTCAAACTAATAGCCTCATCTTCTTTGACACTATATATTCCATCCAACCGAACATTTTTTGCTCCAAAGAATTTTCCTTCATCATCACGCAAAATCCATCCTAACCCCATTTCATTGTTGTTCAAGTCCAAAGATGCATAGTAGCATTGCATTGCTCTTTTGATCCAGGATATTTGCATGCTTCCAATTTTCCAGAAAGTTAAATGCTCTGCATAACACCACATGCAAGTAAAAAATTAAACAATCCCATCCCATACATATTTATTTCTACTACACCAAATACCCTAACAAAATCAATACTCTTAAAATACAGAATTGCATAACATGAGACATAGGAACGCATAACACAAGACACATGTACATGCTTTATATTTATTTTAGTTCAAGTACAAAATCAATAAATTAATCTTAAGGTACAAAATTGCATAACATAAGAAACAAAAGCGCATAAACAAAACACAAAAATGCATATCATATTTACTTTATTTCAGGTACAAAATTGCATAACATGAGACAAAGAAACGTATAAAACAAGATACATACACATGCTTTACAGTATAAAAAAAAAACCTATAACATGAATTGAACAATAAAGTGTCACCATCAAAATTAAAATTCAAAACTACATCGTTTAGAATCATGGTCCACAATGCACAGTGGACCCTGGTCCATCGTATAACGATTGAAAAATTTTGTTACCTAACCCAAATTTTTTTTNAAACTATCACCATTCATTTTGAAAATCTGGGCTTGCTCCATTGTGAGGACAACCCCTGCATACTCACAAATAAAGGAGCCAGCTTGGATCAGGTCCACCGACCTAACTCCCCAACCAGTCTCTCTAGACCGGAACACTTCAAATTTGTACCTCACACCTCTCTGAGTAACTCGATTTCGACACTTTGGAGGGCAACGACAGTGCGGGCCACATTCAAAAACCAACGGCTTACCCCTCAGCAAGATCCCATTATGATCATATGCAAACTCACCACCATTCCTCATTGCACAAAAGCAATTGGCTCCACACCCATCAACACACTCACAGCCAGTACCATTTCCAGCATGCTGCTGGACAGGCGATGGAAAGATCGTCTTCACCAGATAATCATAATAAGCAGGCTCTTGATCAGTATCTATGTCATTATACAAAAAAACAGGCACACTCTCCTTGTTCCTTGACATATCGAGGCTGATATACCCCGTTGGCCTCGCCACTAGTGGTCGAGTCCTGAGATTCTGAGCCAACCTCAGAACAGAACTCCCCATTTCAGGTTGATTCTCAATCCTAACTAGCTTATACTTAAACACCCCAAACCCGGACTTCCCCACATCACACCAGTAATCAACAATTCTATACAGACCATCATAAACATACACTTTCCCACTAGCACTACCTTCATATTTAAAGCCACGAATCACCCTCACCTCTATCCCATAAGTCATGCTCCTTTCCATGGCCAAATTCCCACTCTCGAGCTTCTGGCTCACACATTGCTTGGAGAATTTGTTCTGCCCACCATGTCCAGTATAGATGATCACATCCCCTGAATCCTCGTCGTCCTCGTAGCCACCCGAAACTATCACACTTGTTGCAATTGGCTCCCCATTTGAGCTATGGTTTGCCGGCAAATAGTCAATTCCGGCTTGGGCCTGGCCGTGCAATCCAACCACACATAATTCCATCCGGTAAAAGAACACGTCTCCGATAAAAAGCCCAGGGATGGCCCCCACAATGCGCTTATCACGGTTCAGCCAGAGACCCCTCATCCGCATCAACTGGGCGGCTTTTAAGTCCGCGCTGTTCCTAAAATGCCCGAATTCTTGATTTTTCTCGTCCTCCAGTACCAAAAGGACTCGGATAGAATCGTAAACCATCCGGGCTTTCCTCACGATATCCCGGAAATACCTTTGGTCCTCCAGTTTAAGATCCGTGACTCTCACGAGCTCCGACGAGCGTTGCCGAATGCTCTTGGAAATAACCGCGTTCGAAACCTGAGCCTCGTCGCTCACCGGGACGATAGCTCGGGAATCCGGGCCCTCCACGACGTCCACGTCACCAAACCCCTGCATTTTCTCCGCGAACGTGGCGCGAAACATCTCCGATATCCGGTTGAACTCCGAATACACATTGGCCTCCTCCGAAGAATGCGAGCTCCTCTTAGCACCGGGCGGCTCCGTAGGAGCCGGGAGACCCAAACCCGCACCCGAATCGGAATCTCCGGTGGGGCTAGGGTTTGAAAACAAAGGACTCGCCTTCAGTCCGGTAAGCGCAAATTCGTCGAACGGTTCCAATTTTGGCTCGATTTTCGGCACAATCGTAGCGACGGCGGCGCCGGAGCTTCCAAGTTGCAGATTAAGGTCCTGAAATGAAACAACGGAATCCATTTCCCCCTTCTCCCCCCTTTCTTTCTACTTTTCCTCACAAATAACCACTCACCACTCCCTCACCCCAAGCGGTGGCTCATTAACGGTGACAGAACAACGGTTTCCGGCAGCGATTAGGGCTTAACGAGAGGGTTTTCATGGAAGTTCCAAAAGGAATCAAAATGAGTATCAGAGTAAAGCTTGAGCTTAACGAGAGAGAAAGGAGACGAAAGTTTGACACAAAAATTGAAAATATTTGTCTCAAAAAAATCTATTATTAGAAATTTGTTGACATCATGACTCTTACTGTCTAAATTGAGAAGGGGGAAAAAAATTAATTTCCTATTATTAGTACACTTTTTTTTCAAATATAGCAAAAAAAATTAATTTCATATTATTAGTACAACTTTTGTTTTCAAATATAGCAAAAAAAATTAATTTCATATTATTAGTACAATTTTTGTTTTCAAATATAGCAAAAAAAAAATTAATTTCATATTAGTACTACAATTTTTTTTTCAAATATAGTCATTCATCTTATCAACGCGTAACCGAATCGATTAATTTATAAATAAAATACATATTAATCACTGTAATTTCAACTGTTGTTTTATAACTATTCATGAATTGATTAAATAAATTGGCGTTATTAATGTACCTTTAACGGTTCCTGGGCCCTACATTATTTCCTAAAACGTAATAATTGTTTGTGCTTTTTTTGTTGTTGTTGTTGTAATGTGAATAAAGAAATCAAATTAAATCTCAACAAATTTTGTTCATGTAAAAAGGATGATTAGTAGCAAGTTAAAACTGACACGGAAATGCAAGGCGTTTAATATGTAATATGCATATTAATTATTTAAAATCATATTAACTTATAATCATACATAATTTTGTGTTTGTATACGACATCTAATATGCATAATATTGTGAGATTAATATGGATTCTACTCATATTTTTTATATATGATTCAGATTTCTATAACACAGCGCATGTATATACAAGTCAATTTTATGATTTACCCAATTATAATTGGCAAATTATTCTATGGACCCATGTCTAAAATACACTGTTTTACATACTGAATGCTCATAATTTGAATTGTGAACATTCAGTAGGTAAATTTTGAGCATTTATTATGTAAATTGTAACGGGTCTACGTTACAAAATGGACTTTGGTCGATGGTATAAATATTGTTAATAATTTATGATTTGGGTTTATTATTATTACTTAAATTTTTAGATTTTGTATTTAATAAAATGTTTAAATAATATAATTTTGTTTTAAAAAAAAATAATCTAGTTTTTTTTTAGTACAAGTAATATAATTATTTTAAATTGTTTCAAGTGTTTTTTGCATTATCCATGAACTATGCTAAAGATATCAGAAATAGTGGCGGCAGAAAGTATCATTTGGGGCCCACGTGTTAATCACATAGTAACGGGTTCAGGAAGTACGGAAAAAGTACACTGTAACGAATTCCCCAAACTATCCTTGCTTTCTCTTCAATTTGTCAGGGGCACCACAGTGGTATTTTAGACTTTTCAACAACAATGGCGTGGCCATTAGTATTTTATAATTCTCAAAAAAATTCCGGTCAAAGTCCAAATTAACACCCAATTTCATTTGAAATTTTGATTTTGGCTCCAAAATTTTATTTTTTATTTTTTTTGCCAATATTTTGGCTCCAAATATTGAAAACTACCGCTTTGGTAAAAAAAAAAGAGAAAGAACTAAATAAAATAAATGAAAATGACATTGTACATGCATTAATATGCAATTTTAATATATATATATATAAACACGCACACACATATATGTATGTGTATATTTATGTAATATTTTTTTTTTATTTTGATTCCTATTCTTATTTATTACCGATCAAATACGCTCTCGTTTTTTTTGCCAAAGACCATGTGGTCTAGTGGTATCCGGTGTTCTGGTTTATACTCCTACATGAATGATAGGAATACTACATTGTAACATAATCAATAGTACTAAAAAAAATACACTCTTTTTACTTAAAGTTATTATTACCAATTACGGAGTATTTGATTTCTATCAACATTATGATTTTAATATTTGAATTAAACACGCCTTACTTTTATACTCATAAGTCATAAGTCATGAGGTGTACGGTAGATAAGATGATTCGTGTCTAAACATGGTAGTTCTTAAAATATTTATAATTTATATTGATTCTTTCATNGAGGAGTGAGGTGTCTTGGGTAGTTTGAACGGCAACTGTCTTGCTCATGCCAACGGTTTCGGGTCGGGTACTGCTAGCCTGATTACTCTGTCACCCTAGTTGGCAAAAAGATCACAATAAGGTAAAGTAAACCAATTTAAATTGTCCATAATTGATAAACTAAAACTAATAAAGTCAATAAACATCTTACATGAAAATTCAAACTTAACAACTTATGGTTCGTAAGCTAACTATCCAATCAACTTAATTGAATTGACAAAAAAAATCCAAATATTAACTTATTGTATGAACATATATTACATTATAACAGAGTTAATAGTATTTTTTTTATAAAAAAAAACCTGTTGTTTATTTAATATTAATTTCAATGAGAGAAAAAAAAATTGTTCAATAAAGGGTAAGCAAAAGAATATGGGCCTATAAAATATCAACTTAGTTGATGCTCTCATGGACGATTCCCAATATTCATTCGCCCAAGATCTAGGTTGGGCATCGACTGCACTTATGAGTTAGAAATACATAAATTAATGAGCATATGGGCTCTTTGTATATATTACAAAATATTTGCTAATACTATTTTCTAAAGCCGGTCCTTTACATGAACAAAATGCAATGTTGTATATGGCTCTCAATTCATTACTAATTTAAAAATGATATATATATATAAAAGATTTAAGTATCACATATTTTAGTTTTCAATTTTAAATCACTTGATATGATCAGATTGTCCATATTCTTTCCATTTTACGAAGGTATTACGAAATTTTACATATATTGAAACACACCTACACAAGTACACGGAAAAAAAATTATATAATAACTATGCCTCCAATGACTATTTCTATTTTTTAAGTGGCAAAGTTATTATAGTACTTTTCTTATCTTATTGTGAATTAGTTTCTCGTGATAAGTGTGGACTAATTTGATCAATCCATATATGATAATTAATGGCAAAAAAATGACGGAATCAATTATATATATTAGTAACAAAACTAACTAGATAAAACATGTTCATTTTACATACTATCAATAATAACCAAAATGCAATAAGACACCACAAACAAAAAAAAGCAGGAAATCAATGAAGATGGAGAGAATGACAAATCTATCCAAAAACGAATTAACAAAACTTAAAATAATTAAAATCAAAAGTAATATCTAATACCTAATATCATACTAACTAAAATAAATATTTAGATAATTATTTTTTAAATGCAAATTAAATTTTAATTTTAATATCAACTATAACGAACTTATCCTATATAGTCTTGCATTGTGCATTAAAGCAGTTACTCAATGCACGTATAAAACTATGTTCAGGTGTTTAATTGAAACTTTTGTTAATTCAAGAGCTCAATTATA
>CM008343.1:2889786-2901589 GCA_002525835.2 Ipomoea batatas | reverse complement strand
GCCGAAGCTGACTGCGCCGGACGCCGGTCACTCGGTGCCTCAATCGGACGCCCAGGACTCGAACCGGCGATTTTGCTTCCTCCAATCATCTTCGGCTCCCTACATAGCCGTTAACATCTGTTATTTCGGATTCTAACCAAAAGGTCTCGACATCAATGAATCTACGGAGGATCTGAAAAGGACAGCCTTCGTATACCGGTGAGTTCTATGTCTATTTTTTGTGTTATCACTTTTACATACATTATCATGTTTAGGGTTAATTAACGGTAATACCATATTATGATGTAATTTGCACGTGAATCTGCATAACTACTGTATTTTTTGTATGATTTTTAAAATAAAAATTTAATTTCATAAATGTATGCATTGTTTTCATGTTGTGTCTATATACTGAATTTATGAATTTTGGAAGTATGTTATGATACTGTAGCATATTATATTTTGTTTACCTTAACTTTTCGTATTGATACTGGATGATGTGGAAGCTATAATTTTACTTTTTGTTGAACTCCTTTTTATAAAACATCCACAGCTTTATTTGTTTTGTAGTCTTCTGTTGTAGCTGCTTTTGAATATCAAAGCCATGAACTGAATGTATGCTTCCAGTTTAATACATGGTTTGAAACTTTGATCATAAAGTGTCTCAAGCTTGTTAGTTTTTTTTTTTTTAAAAAATAAAATAATATATCATTTTGAATGAATTTGTTGGTGAAAATTGGTGAGTAATTCATGTTCATTTCTCATTTCTTGCTTGCTTTCTCGATAGTTGGTCATCCTAATGCTTTACAAGAACCATATCCATTGCCTTGGGTGTTTTAGGATTCGACTGCGTACTATTTTACCAACTTGTGTAATTTAGTTATTTTCCTTTAGTGAGACAATTAATTGTGGACAAGGAGCCACATCCTAAGGGGGGTGTATTCAATCAAAACTTTTAAAGACTTTCAAATAACTTTTAAAGTGATGGATTTTAATTGACTTTCGTAGAGTTTTTGTAGAATTTCCTAGAATCTTTTAAACTTTTATTAACTTTGTAAGAGTTTATAAATATCTTTAAGACAAACATTTATAGACTTTTAAAACTTTTTTATATTAAAAAGTCTACAAAAGTCATTAAAATTCTAAATTGAATACACCCTCACAAACATTCCATAACTTCTTTTAATATATTATTTATAATTTTATTAAAAAAATATATTTTTATAAATCATAAATAAATTAATGCATTGTAAAAAATAAAAATAAAAAATAAATATTGATTGTCACGAAAATAGAGTATATTATACATAAAGAAAATATAATCAATTTCAATAAATATAACTAATAAAAATATTTCTTGAACTAATGAAACAACTAATGTAAATTATATCAAAATATGTAGCAACTTGTTAATATAATTAGATCAATTCTGCACATATAAATGTGCATCTTTTTTTTTAAAAATGTGTTTTCGGCTTTTCGCACATATATACAAGGCTTTCTTTATTTTGGTTCAGTAATATAATTTGATTAATTATGCTGCAGCCAGCAGCCGGAAATTTTATGCTGCGATCTCAGTAATTTTTTCTTTTTGCTCAGAACATCAACAAATAATAATTTTAAAGGTTTAAAACGTACCGTAAAATCGATAAAAAGTTTGTTAGAGGAAAAAAATCTGTAGAGAATGTTGAAAAGTTTGGGGTTGGAGGGTTGAATTTCATCTATTTATATTAATCAAGAAAAAGTCTACAGTAATCCTATTCTGACAAAGTTTATGAAAGTTAATAACTTTTTGAATACCCGTAGACTTTTAAAGACTATAAAAGTCTGAATCGAATACCAGTATACTTTTAAAGAGTTTTGAAAAGTCTGGATCCAATACCAGTAGACTTTTAAAGATTTTTTAAAAGTCTAAATTGAATACCACCCAACTTTTAAAGTTGGTAAAAGTCTTTAAAAGTATATGAAAGTCATGATTGAATACACCCCCCTAAGATGACCGAATGAAAACCTCCCTCCCATGCAACTTGGAGGCCCTTGAGAACCTCCCATGCTTCAACTTCTTCCCCACTCTTCCCCTTCACACTAAAAGTGAACCCCGAAACCCACGATGGCTTGTCATATATTATAGAATTTTGAGAATTAATTAATCTAATAATATATAATTAATTAATGCTTGTAGGCTATAAATTTCTTTGTTATAAAATGATATTTCATAAATGGATTTTAAGAAGATTTACTCAATGTCTAAAAAACTACTTCATTCTATTGGAACAATAATGCAGAGGGAAATGCCAACAATAGCAAGAAGAATGGTTAGTCGGGTTGCACAAGAAGCTAGTATACCTAGAGTTGTTAATGCGGGCTGGCAGTGTGGGCTAAAAAGCCCACAAAATTAGGCCTAAGGGGGTCCGCCCTGCCCCGCCTTAGGCATGCGGGGTTAGGCGGGGGCCTGTCAAAATTAAACTTTATTTATTTAGTTATTTTTTGGTAACTTATCTACACTAGTAATATTCGCAGAAAGAAAATATACACGGCACGTTTGCATATATACATTGGTAATATATAAAATATATGTACACATACAAACAATACAAACATTGAACATATACTCACTGAAAAACAATACAAACATATTCACTGGCAAACACTGATCAATGCAAACAAATATGCAAAATATTTCAAACAATACAAACATTGAACATATATTCATGGGCATAAAGAAAAACAACCAATTAAATAAATTTAATTAAATTGAAGATAGGAAATAAATATATTTACCTGGTGGTGAACTGGAGTGCGACGAGACTGTCAGAGTCGGAGTGCGACGGAATTGCCGGAGAATGGAGGAGTGATGATGTTGAGGACTAGGAAACGGAAACGATTAGACGAGGATAGATTGACAGTCTGACAGACAACGAAGGGAGGAAGAGTGTGATGATAAAGGGCTTGTTGCATCTTTGTCGAGTGACGACAAAGGGAAGAAGGACATCGAAGGGAGGATCAGAGGAGTGACGACAAAGCGTAGACTCTGCATTGCGCTTGCGTCATTTCTCTGTGAACCGTGGAACTGTAGTCTGCTGAACAAAGGAAGGAAAGGGAAGACTAAAATATGATTTTAGGGATTTTACTCTTTCGGCTATGGCTTTTTTGTTTTTTTAACAAATATGATTGACTAGTGTTTGCCAATGAATATGTTTGTATTGTTGTCAGTGAGTATATGTTCAATGTTTGTATTGTTTGTCAGTGTATGTATTTTATATATTACACGTGTATATATGCAGACATGCCGTGTATATTTTGCTAGTGAATATTATCGGTGTAGGTAAGTTACCAAAAAAAGGTCTAATTTTGGCAGCCCCCTCCTAACCCCGTGGGCCTAAGGTGGCCTGGCCTTGCCCCCCTTAGGCCTGCATTTTGTGGGCTTTTTAGCCTGTCCCGCCAACCCGCATTGACAGCTCTGCTAATAATACTCTCAAAACTATCAAGTACGTGCTCTCTCGAATTTCGGATTCCAATCCTCCATAGCTGCTCAATTCAATTATTCGAAGTTTGTCCATATCCATTAACCCGTTTACTTGGTTTTTGAATTATTGAGTTTTTTTTTTTGGGGGTGGGGGGTGGGTGGGGGAGGAAGCTAAATTCAGCACTGATTTTTATGAAATTACGATTGATTTTTTTATTGTTATTTTATTTATTATTTTAATGATATGCAGAGTTCAGATAAATTTGAGTGAACGGAGGTGGTATAGCAATGGGACAGCAACGACCGACGACGCGCAGTAAAAACAAAAGGAATAGAGCTGATGATAATGCTGATGCTATTTCTGAAACTTTCAGGTGCATCTTTTGTTGAAAAATATTTACCATTATTAAAATTATTTTATTCTAATGTTAGAATTCAATGGAGTTTGTTTATAATGTTTTTTAAGCTGGAAACTATCATTGACATTCCATTTGGTGTTGGATGGATTTTCATCTAATTTGGTGAAATAGGAATTACTGATTTTTCTAAGGAGAGAATGTCAATTTTTTGTTCGATTTTGATTAACTTGAATGTGAGAAATTTACAGTCATATTCTGCCCCTATTATTGGGCATGGAGCTTTTATCTATGTTTTCTAAGATTCCCTCTGCTATGAATTTGTTCAACTTTCCTCTGGCAGCTTATAGATTTTGCTTGTTTCTTTGGGCATGGGATGTTTATCTGTGTTTTCTAATATTCTCTGCCATAATCTGTTGTTCAACTTTCCTCCAGCAGCTGATAATCTTTCATTCATCTTTCCTTAGTATTTGGAAAATAAAAATTGTTCAATCAAATAATGTTACATTTCTTTTGAATTTCTTGTTAGACAATTAGAAGCTCAAACACAAAATAAAAGTTGAATTATCCATAATTTACACTGCATATTTGCATTCTATATCATATTTCCTCTCTGTGTTCTTGCAGGGGTTCTTTGTTTATAAGACTCTATGATCACTTTGATTAGGTTTGCTTATTTTTTTTTTTTTGGAAGTTGTACAAGGAGAACATGTGTTTGAAGGGGGGTGGGTATTACCGGGCATTTTAGAAAATATTGCCTTAATAATGATTATGGAAAATGAAATAAAAAGAGGGTATGACAGTATAATAAAATAAAGGAGCAGAGAGAATTAACCTTGTCCTCTATAGACTATAGTGTTAAAGGGTGGTTTTCATTGCCATTGGAGTTTAGGACTTGCTAAGGTTAACTGGAGAATTTGTTTAAGAACTGGTTCCTGGACTTTAATCCCAGGAACAATCATTGGTGCACTGTAGTATTGAATATTCTTGGAAGTTTCTTCAGGCACACACTTAAGTGTTGCAACCCAGCTTGATCAATTTATGGTCCAGTTATGCCATGGTGGGGTTAGGGTGATTGTGTTAAATATTGTGGCAAAGTATGAAACTGTTGCAAGAATGGGGATTTCTAAGCACACATTCCTCATATGCCCTTTTAAAATAATGCAAAAGTTCACATATTGAAATCATGTTGTCTAATGTTATTGATCTAAAAAAGGTGCTAGGATGTTTTGTAATGGCTGACTTTCTCATGAACATAATCCACATGACATAATTTATTAGATTTAATTTTTTTTTTTTAATTTTTAGTTTTTAATTTTTTTTTGCAGGAAAGTTCTTTCTACTGGACAGGTAACTCAAGATGATGTAAATCAACTATACATGGTATGGAGGCCTGTGTGTCAAGGATGCCGAGTCAACAGCAAGGATAATCCCAACTGCTTTTGTGGATTGATTCCACCACCAAATGGAAGTCGAAAAGTTGGTTTATGGCAGAAGACATCTGAAATTGTCCATTCCCTTGGGCCTGATCCATCTGATGACCTTCGTGCATCCCCAGACACACCAGCAGGCCTCACTAACCTTGGTGCGACATGCTATGCGAACAGTATACTCCAATGTCTGTACATGAATAGGTCATTCAGGGAAGGTGTTTTCTCAGTTGAACCTGAGGTGTTGAAAGGAGATCCAGTATTGGACCAACTTGCACGATTATTTGCTAAGTTACACTTGAGCAAAATGGCTTTTGTTGATTCTGCTCCATTTATCCAGACTCTTGAGCTTGATAATGGTGTTCAGCAGGATAGTCATGAGTTCCTGACATTGCTTTTTTCTTTGCTTGAACGATGTTTAAGCTGCTCTAAAGTATCCAAGGCTCGAACAATTGTCCAAGATCTTTTCCGTGGAGGTGTGTCACATGTCACAATGTAAGTCCTGAACTTATTTAGGTTTTGTTGATGTTATTATATATGTGTGTGTGTGTGTGTGTGTGTTTAATTTGCTAAATAGTTCATAACATTTCAACATATGAGGTGGAGAGGAGTAAGAAAGGGATATTTTATAGCACTGAAAAGTATGATACTTGTAATTGTATAAAAGTTGAATGCATTGAAATATTGAATAGTTCATGATGCTTTCACTTATATGTCACAGCCGAAGATTATCTCCTTGGTCTTTTGTGTTGCTAAACTTGTAGGTGCTCAAGATGTGGAAATGAATCTGAAGCATCATCAAAAATAGAGGACTTCTATGAGCTGGAGTTGAATGTTAGGGGTTTGAAGAGTTTAGATGATAGTTTGGATGACTATCTTAGCATAGAGGAGCTTGAAGGAGATAACCAATATTATTGTGAGTCATGTGCTACTCGAGTCAATGCTACCCGTAGCATTAAACTGCGCTCTCTCCCTGCAGTCCTTAATTTCCAGCTCAAGCGCTGTGTTTTCCTTCCAAATGTATGTGAATATTTCTGAATATCTTTCTGATTTCTTCTAGTTCTATTAATAGTAGTAAAAGATAACTTTATTATGTGTACGTTATGTTAAGGGTAAGAGAAAATGTTGTATGCATCTTGATGTCATTGATAATTATCAATTTTCTCTTGGCTTGGTCCTATCTAAGATTTTCTTGTTTTCTAGACTACAACAAAGAAGAAGATCACATCGGCATTTTGTTTTCCTGAGGAATTGAATATGGCACAAAGAATATCCGACCATTTGCAACCAGATTTAGTGTATGACTTGTCAGCCATATTGATCCACAAGGGCTCTGCAGTTAATAGTGGCCACTACATAGCACTTATTAAAAATGAGAAAACAGGGCAGTGGTGGGAATTTGATGATGAGCAAGTGTCCAACTTAGGTTCTCAACCATTTGGGGGAGGCTCCTCTAATTCTGCTGTTAAACCTGCTCAAACTGAGCCCCCTCTCCACACATCTGCCTCTGAACAAATGGATGTTATAGTAAATGGAAAAAATGTGAATGGTGGTCAGCAAAGGTCTTTGAACACCAATGTCGTTTGTAATGCCAAGACATTCTCATCCAGTGATGCATACATGCTGATGTATGCTCTTAGGAGTGCACGCGAAGGTGTTGAAGCAACAAATAATGAGACTGGTGGGGAAGAACTGAAAAGTAATTCTTATAAATTTTCTTTTGGAACTGATAGTCCTCTTCCATCCCATCTTCATGAAGAGGTTGATCAACTGAATGTTGAGTTCCTTGAGTCTTGCAATCAATATAGAGAAAGGAAGGAAACTGAACTCAAGCGCATCACTGAGCGGCGGCAGGAGGTGCGCTCAATTCTTTCTGAAGTGCCAGTTCAATCACTTTGGAAGCCATATTTTTGGATTTCTACTGACTGGCTTCGTCAATGGGCTGATAGCATCACACCACCGTGAGTTCAAATCCTGCATTATATCTTGAGCTTACTCCTCTATGTAAAAAAAAAACTCTTTTCATGATTGGCTTTATTTGTTTGTTATATAATAGTTTATTTCTTTGACATAGCTAATATCAATTGTTAAGCTGGTTTTTTTATTTTTCAGATTTAGTCTATAGTAGCATGTAAATATACTAAACATGCTGCATTATTAATTTGACGCTAGTAGCCTAGTAGTTGGTATGATTAATAACTTGTACAATGGTTTCATTGTTCAAAATAGGTTAGTACAATCAGTTTAGCTTTTTAAAACCCTGATTGTCATTTTGTGCAGAATAATAGACAACATTGCCATACAATGCAAGCATGGGAAAGTGCCAGTTTCAAAGGTGAACGCAATGAAAAGGTTGTCACAAACATCTTGGGCCATGCTATTATCTAAGGTATGATATTATGTCCTTGAGACATTCTCTCTTCTTTTATTTGTGTTTCATAATTTTCCTTTTCTAATTTTCAACTGAAAGCAATCATGACACTCATGAGTATGACATTTTTCTGATGGTTCCAACTCCAGTATGGTGGAGGTCCAACACTGGCTAATGATGACCATTGCATGGAATGCCTCTTTGAAATGGCTCGCACAATGGCTCGTGCAGACAGCTATAGGGATCGGACAGCACTTATGAAAGATCTAGCAGAGGCAGCCCTTGCAGGGAAGTGTCTCGATGGCAAGTTGTTCTATATATCAAAGTCATGGTATGCCACATTTTATTACATGAACATGAATTTCCTTTTTCCTACACAAATTGGGCATCTCCCCCAATTTATTGAATGCGTTGGTGGTTTTCCTCATAGCATACAAGCTCCATGCTTTCTATTCTTTTTGTTTTGTGTTTTGATGTTTAAATTATCTTTTGGCAGATTTATGTGGTACTCATTGTTATCTTCTATAGGTTGCAGCAGTGGCTTCGGAGGAAGAATGTAGACTCTCCATGTGAAGCTGATGCTGGGCCTACAGCATCGATTAGATGTCCCCATGGGGAGCTATTGCCTGAACTAGCTCCTGGTGCCCGTCGTGCACTAATTCCTGAAAACCTATGGAATTTTATTCATGAGACTGCTATGGCTGTAAAGCCTGGTGATACCTTGGGCTCTTCAACTTTCTCTTCAGATTCAGAGCCATGTGCCCAATGCAGTATTGAACTTTCGGAACATGCATGCTTGGAAGATAACCTAAGGTCCTATTGGCATTTCTGAATTGTTGAGTATTTGAATGGCATTACAGGTTCTGAATCTGGTTTTTCTTTTGCAGAGAGTTCAGAATTAAACAACGACAAAGTCATGAGAGATTAGCAGCTGGTAAAAGTATAGCACTTTATCCAAGCAACAAGTACTACTTGGTGCCTTCTCATTGGCTGTCAAAATGGAGAAGCTATATTAGTGCAACTGGGAAGAATTCTTCTGCTGAACTTGAAACCTTGGGCTCAGCCATGGATTTACTCACGTGTGAAAAGGTGCCTTCTTGATACTAATTATATAAGAATGTAATATTTGTGCTCAATACTTTATGTAATGTACCTCTCTCTGTACCATAAGGTGTCTAAATTACTCCAAATTTTGTTACAGCATTATAGACTTCTAGAAAGGCCTCCTGAACTGATTTGGAAGCGTGGTGTTATTCACCAGAAGACACCCACTGTGAGTATAATAGTATATACTTGGTTGTTTTACATGCTTGTAATTTACTGCATGTTGTTATGCAAACTCATTAACCATCTTGGTTCCAGGACCCAAGTTTCCTCACTATTGGCAATATTTGTAGTTTGTTTGTTTTTTTGTTTTGTTTTGTTTTTTTTTCCCTGGACTTCTAATTCTCAGCTGAGAATACATACTCAAAAGTTAAATTTGACTATTTGATTTTTAATCCTCTTTCATGTTTTGCATATCAGACAGATGGATTGACCATTGTTAGTGAGAATGACTGGAAGCTATTCTGTGAAGACTGGTGTGGTTTAGAGGCAAGAGGAATTGTTGCTGAAATTGAATGCGTGGAAAATGATTTGGTCATATCTTGTGATGAGATGCCATTATCTGAAGATCATATGACTGTGGATGGTGAACCGAATATTGGGATTGAATCTAGAAAACCTATCATTAAGACTTTGCCAGAGGTAATTCTTGGAATTTTCCCCTCTTTTTCATTTAGTCTTGTGCTGGGGGTTATACAAACTATTGATAGTTTTGATAGTTTTGATACCTTTGTTTTCAACAATCATAATATTATATTACATTGATTGCTTTCATGTTTTGGATACAAATACCTCTTTTCTAAAGATTAATGTTGAATTCCAATATGAATCATATGATACTTTATATTTATATGAAGTTAAATTAATGAATTTCCAGGTATGTGAAGAGTGTATTGGCGAAAAGGCAAGCTGTGAGTTGCTGAAAAAACTCAACTATTCCAATGAGGACATATGTGTTTGTTTCATTCGTGGCAAGGAACCTCCTAAATCAATTTTAGAAGCATCCGGGAATAGTTTGGAGCCAAATCGACGAACTTCAAAGCGGTCCAGGAAGACATCATTTGGCAACTCTGTAAATTTAAACGTTTCTGGATCCACATCAATCTACCAACTGAAGATGATGATATGGGAAGCCTTTGGGGTAAGGATTTGATAAAACGTATCAGTATTATTCCTGTCACACTCTTTCCATATTCATTAGCAGTATTTTAAAAAATTTCTTTGTATAATTCATTGTGTTGGCATTGTCTATAGTATTGTAGTACAACTTGGCACTTGTTCCAAATTTTGGGAAAGAACAACTTCTAGAAGTGAGGAAGAATTATAACTGTGAAAGCATGAAGTATGTAATTGATGAAAACTATTGGGTTCTTAATCTGAAAATTGTGCAGATCTTTGCATGAATTAGGTTGGAAGCAATTTCACGTTTTAAGTCTCTCAGTTACTGGAGCTAAATTACTTTCTGGCTTCTGAGTAAATATAATCACCTCTTTTACCTTTTGAACTCCCTTGTCTTTACCTTTCATGCCAAAAGTTCGAGAATACGTTCAATGTGATAGAGTGAAATGAGTTTTTTTTTTTCCACAATATTGCCATTGCAATGAGATTTATTATGCAATGTTTTCTATCTGTAGTGCTCTATTATGCTTTCACAATAATGTTTATCAATGCCAAAGGAGTTGCTAGTTTCAACTTTCAAGTTGCCACCATTAGTCTGTCCTTCCCAAGCCCTCGAACTTTTTTTGAATTCATGAATTTGAAGTGTCATTCTGTTAATTTTATGCAGGTTGTCAAGGAAAACCAGGTACTTCACAAAGGTTCTAGGATAATTGATGTGGAATCTGCATGTCTTGCTGATTTGGAAATATTTCCTGGTGATGTTCTATGGGTGACTGATTCGGAGATCCATGAGAATCGGGATATTGCTGGTAGGAATCTGGCTGTTTGTAATTTTCATGGAATGCCATATGAAATTGATGACTTGTTTGCAATTTCACTTTGCTCCCTATGACTTGTTTCCAGATGAGCTTTCTGATCATAAGATGGAGGTGCACAAGGCTGAGGAAGGTTTTCGCGGAACACTTCTTACATCAAGTGTATCTTCCCAGGTTTCAGAAGCATGCTTGAATTAGTGAAGATCCACATGCTTGTAATATTCTTAATTTTGGAATGTGAAGAAGGTATAGTTCTGGAGGTGAGATCCCGTGTCATATAAATTACTGCTTAGTTATTATAAGATGCTCATATTTTTGGGTTTTGGATTTATAGCCAGCCTCTGTTTTATTGGTAACCTTTGGTCCACCCAAGCCTGGCTTGTATCCAATATATATAAATGACACAAATCATCCTGGTCTGGATTGTATTTCCCTCTCTGACCATTTACATTTCATGCTGATTCACATATAGTGTCCTAAATCATTCGCGGGTGTTTCAGATGGCTGGCTCGTGCACTGCAAGGGAAGTCCCATTTTGACATTGACTAGCTTGCTTGGGTAAAAACATCATGTTTTTTGGGTGGTTTTTCGACCTTAGAGGTTGGTTGTTTCCAGTTTAACCTTGTTACCTGCTCAGTTCTTTTTGGCTGCCAGATTGTTTATGCAGGTATTAGCTATAATGAAGGGTGAGGTTTGGTTTGGGGTCCCCTCTTGGGACAAGTTTTGTATATTAACTTTCTACCTTACCTTTGACAGTCAACTGTAAATGATGATGTATTTTATGGTTTTGGTAAATATAAATTGTTACACTTTCGATTCAATCGTCTTTATGCTCAGGTGGTTCAATTCCCCCTATCATTTAAATGAATAATGCTAGATGTGTACAAATTGTACATATGTTTGGTTTATTTATGGTGTGGTTACAGAATAGGGGGGTTTTGACTGAAATGTGACAAACCATCAAGGATGGTAGGAGACGAAAATAGGAATTTTTTTTTTGGACAAAAATAGGAAACTCGTGTTTGGGAAATGCGTTTTCCAAACTCGAATTACTTGTTTTTTAAATACGCACATCATACGCATTTAAGAAATGTGTATGATTTATAAATACATCATTCGCATTTTTCAAATGCGTTTGATAAAGAAAAAAAAGCCTTTGGTCG
>CM008343.1:2751903-2767998 GCA_002525835.2 Ipomoea batatas | reverse complement strand
TGCTATCAAGGTTGCTGCTGAAAATCGAAAGAAAATGCAAGTATGAAACTATCTTACTCTTTTATTTGCTTTACAACTCAAGTCTTATATTGTGAACCTTTTATTTCCATACAAGCTCTCTGTGTGTGCGTGTGTACATGAAATGCTGGTTTAATTAAAAAGAAGAGTAAGTGGTAGTTTCTCTTGTTCTTTTAAACTATTACTTTTTCTACTGTCCAACTTTGTGGTAATTCAATTTCTTCCCTCAGGTATTCTATGGGATATTATTACAATATTTTGCGGTGTTGGCAAATAAAGTTCCATTAAATTTGAAGTTTTTGAATTCGCTTGTAAGGCCATTGATGGAGATGAGTGCGGAGATCCCCTATTTTGCAGCCATATGTGCTCGCCAACGTTTACATAGAACTAGGGTGCTGCTCTGTGAAGATCTTAAAAATGAAGGTTGGTGTTGATGGATATCTTTGGATTGTGTTGTTCTGTTCATAGTAGGAAGCAAAAAGTAATAACAATATGTTAGTTTCCCCACTCACACATTCTTCTGACCTTGATTTGCTCCATGATAGGGAAAAACTGTTGGCCTTCTATGAAAACACTCTTTCTTTTGAGACTTTGGTCTCTGATATTTCCATGCTCTGATTTCCGCCATGCTGTTATAACTCCGGCTATACTATTAATGTCTGAGTATTTAACGCGGTGTCCTATCACATGTGGCCGAGACGTTGCAGTTGGATCTTTCTTATGTTCTATGATGCTGTCTGTAAGTGCACATATATCATATCGGGACTACTTTGATTCTTTGAATTTTCCTCTCCCAATCTGAGTACGTTTTCAATTACAACTGCCTAAATCCTCTTGCAGGTTGTTAAACATTCTCTCAAGTATTGTCCTGAGGCTATAATATTCATTCAAACATTGCTGCTAGCAGCATTAGACAAGAAACAAGTGCATTCTAATACCTCTCAGGTTTGCTTCACTGAGACTTTTAATTGTTTATTGATGGAAAATGATCAGTTTTCTTATTCATTAACTGAAGAGAAGTACTAAAGTCGCATGTTTATTTCATACAGTTGAATAGTCTTTTAGAGATTAAAGGAGTAAGGCCTCTGCTTCATATACAAAGTAGGCATACAGAGACTAAGGCTTTGAATTTTGTTATGCTGATGGAGTTACCGGCTGATTCCCCTTACTTTAGCTCTGATGAATTCAGGTGACCTCTGTCGTGTAATTCTTATTGGCTTATTGGTGGTGTACATTACTAAACCAGAAATTTAGAATTTTATATCTGACTGGATATGGTTTGTGTGCATTGAAGCTATGCTATGATTTCTCTGTTGTCTCCTTGGATTGCCAGACTTTAATGATATCTGATGGATGGTGTTGTATGCAGGGCCAGCATCCTCGTAGCAATCATGGAGACCATTCAAGGATTCGTTAATATTTATGAAGGATTAAATTCCTTTCCTGAAATATTCATGCCAATCGCAAAACTTTTGAATGAACTGGCAGCACAGAATCATATGCCAGACATATTACAGGAGAAAATCAAGAGTGTTATCCAACTAATTGAAAACAAAGTTGAGGAAAATCACAGGCTGCGTCAACCTCTCAGAATGAGGAAGCAAAAGCCTGTGCCTATCAAGATGGTTAATCCCAAATTTGAAGAGAAGTAATAATCCTTACTACTTATTCTATTACATTCAATATTGCACTATATATATTGGCTGGTTGGGTACTATTATATTTATGGACATATACGATTGTCTAATGATGAATTGAATTGTGCAGCTTTGTTAAGGGTAGAGATTATGACCCAGATCGTGAACGGGCTGAGATGAGGAAGTTAAAGAAACGCATAAAACAGGAAGCGAAAGGAGCTGCTCGTGAAATTCGTAAAGATAATCACTTCTTGTTTGGGGTGAAGGAGAAGGAGAAAGCAGCTCTAGCAGAAGAAAGGTCTGAAAAGTATGGGAAAGCGCTTGCTTTTCTTCAAGAACAAGAGCACGCTTTTAAATCTGGGCAATTGGGAGGAAACAGGAAGAGAAGAAGATGAAGATAGAAGAAGTTCAACTCACAGTTTCATTCTGGATTACTTGAAAATTTTGGTGAGTATATGAAGTTCAACTAGCTAGCTTAACTAGTGCAGCTGAATCTGTATGTGTTGCACTTTTTATTTGTAGTAGTGTATTAGTTATCAAGAAATCAAGAATCAAGAACATGATATATAGAAGAGTGGAGTTGAGGGAAGGTAGAAAAATTTCATGTAAAGTGTTTGCATATTTGGACCACAAAATCAATATTACAATGCTTTACTTCATCACTAAGTTCTCTTTTAGATGGATATAAAGCTATATCTACCTCCCATCTTTTAATTCATTTACCTTTGCTCTTTTCTTCTTTTTATTTTGTTTGTTGTTCAAGCCTCTAAAAAGCTTAGCTATTAAATTGGTAGAGCAGACAAAATAAAATTTGTATTATATATATGATGATCCTGATGAATAGTTTGTTTTTTATTTTTCAAGAATAAGTAATAAAAGCAATGGAAGGAAAGTGACCGGGATTTTTTTATTTTTTAAAATAATACTATCCTTAACTTCTTTAGATATTCTATTTTACTTTTGTGTTTTGTAAGCAAGGAGACAAGCTTCTCATATAATAATCCATTAATGAAATAAATGATTATATTCCTCTTTGGTTCTTTTCCTTACATTGAAGCAAATTCAATTAATTCTTTCACAAGATTTTTTAATTTCTATATTATATAAGAGCTACCTTGTCATGACCAAAACCAATCCAAGTAAACC
This sequence comes from Ipomoea batatas, assembly GCA_002525835.2. NCBI lineage: Eukaryota > Viridiplantae > Streptophyta > Magnoliopsida > Solanales > Convolvulaceae > Ipomoea > Ipomoea batatas. The sequence goes on along the minus strand of CM008343.1, from coordinate 2,765,197 downwards.
TTAATTATTGTTCTTTCAAAGAGCCAATTCTTTTCATCTTATCTTACATACATACAAGACATGGCAACTCAACCTTTCTCTCCATCAAGAACAATGATTTCACAACTACAAACGTCTCATGTTGAAGAGAAGATAATCGTAGAACAAGTTAAGGATACACATAATCCGAATGGTGGCATAGATGTTGATGCAAATTGTCTTCTCAAATTTGTGGAGGACATTTTCAATTTGAATACGGTTTGTCTATATACTTGCATTAAACTATTTTTAAAATTATTTTTTTGACAAATATAAAGATTTAGTTACCATTGTATATATATATATGCACCTATAGTGAATGAATTTTTATCATACACATCACCTAAGTGTGGGGTACATATAATACAAATTCATACTGTTATTATCAATGTCACCAAGTAAATTTTAATCGAATAATCAAGGACCAAAGAGAAATTCTTAAATGTTCTTACTATTCTTGCTTAGAAATAGTTCCATTCTTGTTTTCATTACTGTAACTTTGTGTTAATGGACTATGAGTTTAGGTTCCTCGAGAAGCAATGCAAGACAGGTTACAGTTACAAGAACATATTCAGAAGGAGATTTCATTTGTTGTTTTGCAACTCTCTTTTGTGGTATGGTATATATAAATCCCATTTATCACCCAATTTTTTATGAGTACAAATTAAATGATGACTTTTTTCTTTTAAATTTTATTCTCATTTTTAGATAACCTTCACTTGTGTAAGCTATGATGATAGTCACTCAACTGCCATTTATCTACTAAGATTGTTGTCAAAGTATATGTGGCATGCTAAGGGAGTAATGTTACTCGCATGCTTTGCGATCATCCGAGGGAAATCTAAAGTTGCCTCACAATCATGTCATCGGAAAGGACTATCCTACAACATGGCTTCTCTAAGAAAAAGTGTAAACTCATTGCTATCCACTGAGAATGAAATTTTTTTGAATGACTCAATAAAGTCCATGTTTGATCTCACCGAGCTCATGGTTGAGCTTCGACATTCATCATCAATGTTTTTGGCAAACTACTGGATCGCAAGAAATGTTGTTGCCTATGCGCACCTCCTTATTTTGGACCTTGAGTAAGATCACTTGATTTAACTTTGTATAAATTAAATTACATATATTTTGCCTTAATCTAATTTTTCAATAATCATTGTAAATAATTAGTTGTAAAATCTAATATAAATATGTACAAATCATTAATACAATTTAACGTGTAAATTGGGTTTAATTAACTATTTGTAAATAAGTATAGTGAAGATTGATTTATTGATATTTTCTTTTAATTAATTAATTAGTCATGCTCATATATATCTTTCAGGCCACAAAATCAGATGATGACGGAGCTGTCCAACGTATCCACCAAAATCAAAGAGATTCTGGCTTTCAGCCTCCCACTACTAGGTTGGCTTAAAATTTTATTTTAATATTCAGTTGCGTAATGAAATGTTTATGATTATAACTGATGTATAATTATATGAATATCATTTAATTTCTAGTGCATATGAAGTTATTAATAAATTGATTGTAAAAGTTAAACTTTGTTATGCAAACAAATAATCTATCCTTAATTTTTCTAATTAAAATAATAATTAATTAAATTCAAAATTACAGTACTTTTATTAAATATATTTTTACCAAAAATCATAATTTAGCAATGAGATTAATTATAGTTTTGTGTATGCAGAGGCAAAAAGGGCAGAAGAAAATTATCAAGCATTGTTACATGCGTTTGATAATTCTTCAAATATTTATGACGTTCTTAAATTGATATTCAATGTTAAAAATAATAAAGAGAGGCCAATTTTGGACTGTACTAGATGGCGACCTGTATGTATAAGCATTTGTTCTTACTTATCTTTATCATATATGTGTACGTGTGAAATAATACTACACCTGATTTGATGACTTCCAAATGTCTATTATATTATACATATTTACAGTTTTCAATGGGATTAGATGAGTTTGAAGGGGATGGAGTGCTATTGCTAATATCATCTGGCAAACATTTCCCCTATTATGCGTATAAAGCGGCGGCACCCACAAGAGTGAAGAAGATTTGGGTTCCCATTATAAATGATCTGGATGAGCATATACAAATGCCTGACTATTCCTATGGATACTATCGTGTATTAGATCCACAGAGAGGGATTGCACCAGAATTCTTAAAATTTCTTCAATACAAATGCTTCTCAACTTTTCAAGTTGGGGGTGACCCAATTGTCATTTCATTGGACAAACGAGGAAGATTGGTTCATTCTAATGCACTGCACATGATATTTATATGGGGAATTCAAATTTCTGAAAGGAGATCAATGAGATCAGGTGATATAATCCCTTCATTAGAAAAGGAGTTGAGGGAAAGGACTTCTGATGCTGATCGTGTGATTGATGACATTGACAAACAAATATATTATTTTGCGAGAGAGGTCCGCAAAAAGATCAATGATTGGGTGGACGACATCGAGGCGAAGATGAAAAGTTCGGTATGTCTATCTTATAATTAAACTCTTACTCGCTTATTATATGTACATGTCTATCTTTATTTATTTAGAAAAGAAATTGAACTAAAACGTTTATAATTTTAGAATTCAACCATTTTATATAAATACAATAATATTTTATTCATCAGTTTCGTTCATACAATTACACGCGTGAGAGGGAACAAAAGCTTTGGATTAAAGGATCTTGGAATCTTAATCTTGTAGTAGGATGGTCCCGCAACTGGATGTTCGAAGCGACGCTAAATAATTGGGTAAGTTATGAATCCTCAACTGTACTTCAATTCTAATTAATTAATTAGTGGCAATAAGTACAAGCTAAGCTAAAGTGCATGCCTGCCTATACTATACTATACACTACAATTCAATTATCTTAGCTTGTACGTCCCATCATGCATGCTTAAAATAAAATTAGTACTCTGTATTCAATATTTTTTTTTAATTTTTATTTTAAATGAACGATTCAATTAAACATTAATAATACATTATATTGTTCTATGTATTTTTCTTTTGAACAGATTGATGGTGATGAAAAGTACATTTTCTTATGCGGAGGCAATAACATTAAACGAGTACTAGAATTTGTACTTAAGGTACAAGAAGTTCGTTCCAAATTCCAAATGAATACGAAAATTGCATACGTTGGAAGAAGAAAAAAAATTGTTGAAGAGATGAGGAGAGGATGTGATCATAACTTTGACGTGTATGATTTTAAGCGCTTTTGGTCACGACTTTATAGTATGGCCTCATCTAGGATCCAATATTTAAATAAAGTTGGACTTGATGAAGGAAGTGATGAAATTTTACAAGGACTCAGGAAATTATTATCTTATGAAGATGAATGCACAACAATTGGATCATGGGCTTTGTTGGGCAAAGGGAAAAGAATAATTGCATGTGATATGGGAGACAAAATGTTAGGAGTGTTGAATGAGTATGAGAAATGGAACAACAATGCACATGCCAATGATTTTGAACAAGCGTTCACGGATTACTATGAGATGCTTAATAGTTCTTCTTCTTCTTCCCATCAACACTCTTGTTGTGCTCTCAATTACTCATCTAATTTGGATCAAGTTCCAGAGGTTGAGTCCTGCCCTCAATGTGACCAGAACATGCATAAATTTGTCACTTTCTCCTGTTGTCATGGTCCGACCAATTATTTATATTATCATTAGTATGAAGCTAGACTAGGAATACTACTAGAGTTTGTGTTACGTTGTACTTGCAATGGCTGTTAGAGTTGTTGTAGTAATCTACGTGCATGTATTATGTTTGTACTTAGACGTTCATGGTTGTAATATTATTATTTATTGAGTATACATACAAATTAATGTCTCAACTAGAATAATGGCTTTCAAGATCCATTGGTGAAACCAATCTAAGATACTTATAACTTATCAACTTAAATCAAGAAAGTCAATAGTCTACGATGGGTTGAAATCTTGTGATTATCCAAGTTCCAAGACATAATTCAATTATCCAAGACGGTTTGAGTATAAATTGGTTCATTTGTCACCATAGTACTAATCCAAACTTAAAAATTAGATTATCAATGAGATGGAGTGATACCCCGTTTTAATTACGGAATGAGATTTTTAATTGAAAGAGTAATCAAATCCCATTCCAAGTGTCTTAAAAAGTTTTCAACTAAACACTAACTATGATTTTAATTTGATTCTCATTCCTAGTGTGTAAACCCATGAAACAAACACACCCTTAATAATTGTCATTATACACTAAAATGCTCTGTAACCCTTTAAAATTATTTAATAATTACTCCTTAAAATGGCAATCGGATTTGTTTTAAAAGGAAACAATTAAGGAGCAATTAATGTCAATTGAATTTTATTAAATTTTGGCAACAACTTAATTCAGAAAAGCAATACAATTCCAGGCAAAAAATAAACCATGTACAAAAAACTCTATGAACATAAAATTAATACGGAGTATTAATTTTTGAAATAATTTTGTATTCAAAGCAATACAATGAACTAGACAAAGATTATTATGATTTTGATAGCAAAAGTTAGATATCAATGTAGTTTAAGCGATATTGACCTCTAGTCATAGTTGATGTCATTTCAGTTGATGTTTTGTCTCCCTCAGAATCTTAAATGGTGTATTGAGATTATTATGTGTAGTCTAACCAAACTACTTAATAAGTCTAGTTAATGTTGGATTTAGAGTCCTTTCATCACCGTCCATACTTTTCCTTCAACATCTTATCTATCCGTTCGTATATACAAACAATATAGTTTTGATGTTTTTGTTCAACTACCTAGTACAGCTGAATCTGCATTGTACTTTTTATTCTAGCTAGTCTTCATCAAGAATCATCAATTCAAGAGAACATGATGAAGAGTGGAGTTGAAGGAAAGTAGAAAATTTCGATCTTGTAAAGTGTTTGGGCCACAAAATCAATATTACTTCATCACTCAATTCCCATTTAGATACATAAAGCTCTATCTCTACTTTCATCTTTAATGTTTTTTTTATTTTTGTGTTTGGGAAGTAAGAAGACAAGCTTCTCACATAATATAATCCAAAAATTGACATACAATCAATGTTATGCATGGAAAAAGTGTAATTGTATTCTCAGTTTGATTCTTTAGTTAGGTTGATTATTTGTATTCTCAGCTTGGTTCTTTTATTTGCGATGATTTGAAGTAAAACCAATTAATTCTTCTACAAGATTTTTATTTCCTATTTTATATAAGAGCTGCATTATCAGGATCAGAATCGATCCAAGTAAATATTAATTATTTTTTTCTCAAAGAGTCAATTTTCCTCTTCTTAAGAATAATTGGATGTGATATGGGAGACAAAATGTTAGGAGTCTTGAATGAATATGAGAAATTGAAGAACAATGAACTTGCCAATGATTTTGAACAAGCTAAGCATTAAAGGATTACTATGATGAGATGCTTAATAGTTCGATCTTCTTCCAATCAACACTCTTATTATGCTCTCAATCACCCATCTGATTTGGATAAAATTTCAGAGACTGTATCCTGCCCTCAATGTAACCACAACATGAATAAAAAAATAGAACGACATTTGTTTTTAAATCGAAAACTAAAAGTAAAATAAATCACAACGGATAACTGAAAGTTATAATGTTTCTTTTTCTTATTCATTAACTGAAGATGGAGAAGTACTAAAGTAGCATGTTTAATTTATTTCCTACAGTTGAGTAGTGTTTTAGAGATTAAAGGAGTAAGCTAAGTATAGGCCTCAGCTTCATATACAATTATGTTATGCTGATGAATTCAGGTGACCTCTGTCATGTCATTCTTATTCAAAACAAAAAATAATACTATCCTTAACTTCCTTAGTTATTCTATTTTACTTTTGTGTTTTGTAAGCAAGAAGACAAGCTTCTCATATAATAATCCAATAATGAAATAAATGATTATATTCCTCTTTGGTTCTTTTCCTTACAGTGAAGCGAATTCAATTAATTCTTCCACAAGATTTTTAATTTCTATATTATATAAGAGCTACCTTGTCATGACCAAAATCAATCCAAGTAAACCTTAATTATTCTTCTTTCAAAGAGCCAATTCTTTTCATCTTATCTTACCTACATACAAGACATGGCATCTCAACCTTTCTCTCCATCAAGAACAACAATTTCACAATTACAAATGACTCATGTTGAAGAGAAGATCATCACAGAACAAGTTAAGGATACACATAATCCGGATGGTGGCATAGATGTTGATGCAAATAGTCTTCTCAAGTTTGTGGAGGACATTTTCAATTTGGATACGGTTTGTCAATATACTTGCATTAAACTATTTTTCAAATTATTTTCTTGACAAATATATAGATTTAGTTACCATTGTATATATATGCACCTATAGTGAATGAATTTTTATCATACACATCACCTAAATGTGGCGTATATATAATACAAATTCATATTGTTATTATCAGTGTCACCAAGTAAATTTTCATCTAATAATCAAGGACCAAAGAGAGAATTCTTAAATGTTCTTACTATTCCTTCTTAGAAATAGTTCCATTCTTGTTTTCATCACTGTAACTTTGTGTTAATGGACTATAAGTTTAGGTTCCTCGAGAAGCAATGCAAGACATGTTACAGTTACAAGAACATATTCAGAAGGAGATTTCATTTGTTATTTTGCAACTCTCTTTTGTGGTATGGTATATATAAATCTCATTCACCACACAATTTTTTATGAGTACAAATTAAATGATGACGTTTTTTTCTGTTAAATTTCACTCTCATTTTTAGATAGCCTTCACTTGTGTAAGCTATGATGATAGTCACTCAACTGCCATTTATCTACTAAGTTTGTTGTCAAAGTATATGTGGCATGCTAAGGGAGTAATGTTACTCGCATGTTTTGCGATCATCCGAGGGAAATCTAAAGTTGCCTCACAATCATGTCATCGGAAAGGACTATCCTACAACATGGCTTCTCTAAGAAAAAGTGTAAACTCATTGCTATCCACTGAGAATGAAATTTTTTTGAATGACTCAATAAAGTCCATGTTTGACCTCACCGAGCTCATGGTTGAGCTTCGACATTCATCATCAATGTTTTTGGCAAACTACTGGATCGCCAGAAGTGTTGTTGCCTATGCTCACCTCCTTATTTTGGACTTTGAGTAAGATCACTTGATTTAACTTTGTATAAATTAAATTACATATATTTTGCCTTAATATGATTTTTCAATAATCATTGTAAATAATTAGTTGTAAAATCTAATATAAATATTTACAAATCATTAATACAATTTAACGTGTAAATTGGGTTTAATTAACTATTCGTAAATAAGTATAGTGAAGATTGATTTATTGATATTTGATTTTAATTAATTAATTAGTCATGCTCTTATATATCCTTCAGGCCACAAAATCAGATGATGACAGAACTGTCCAACGTATCCGTCAAAATCAAAGAGATTCTGGCTTCCAGCCTCCCACTACTAGGTTGTCTTAAAATTTTGTTTTAATATTTAGTTGCGAAATGAAATGTTTATGTTTATAACTGATGTATAATTATATATATTAATATCATATAATTTCTAGTGCATATGAAGTTATTATAAATTGACTGTAAAAGTTAAACTTTGTTATGCAAACAAATAATCTATCCTTAATTTTTCTAATTAAAATAATAATTAATTAAATTCAAAATTACAATACTTTGATTAAATATATTTTACCAAAAATCATAATTTAGCAATGAGATTAATTATAGTTTTGTGTATGCAGAGGCAAAAAGGGCAGAAGAAAATTATCAAGCATTGTTACATGCGTTTGATAATTCTTCAAATATTTTGGACGTTCTTAAATTGATATTCAATGCTAAAAATAATAAAGAGGGGCCAATTTTGGACTGTATTAGATGGCGACATGTATGTATAAGCATTTGTTATTACTTATCTTTATCATATATGTGTACGTGTGAAATAATACTACACATGATTTGATGACTTCCAAATATCTTTTATATTATACATATCTACAGCGTTCAATGGGATTAGATGAGTTTGAAGGGGATGGAGTGCTATTGCTAATATCATCCGGCAAACACTTCCCCTTTTATGCATATTCTGCGGCGTCCACAGGAGCAAAGAGGATTTGGGTTCCAATTATAAATGATATGGATGAGCATATACAATTCCCTGACCGTTCCTTTAGCTACTACCGTGTATTGAATCCACAAAAATGGATTGCACCAGAATTGATAAGATTTCTTAAAGATAAGTGTTTCCCAATTTTTCAAGTTGGGGGTGACCCTATTGTCATTTCACTGGATAAACGAGGAAGATTAGTTCATTCTAATGCACTGCACATGATATTCACATGGGGAATTCAACTTACTGAAAGGAGAACAATGAGATCAGGTGATATAATACCTTCATTAGAAAATGAGTTGAGGGAAAGGACTTCTGGTGCTGATCGTGTGATTGATGACATTGACAAACAAATACATAATTTTGCTAGAGAGGTCGGCAAAAAGATCAATGATTGGGTGGACGACATCGAGGCGAAGATGAAAAGTTCGGTATGTCTATCTTATAATTAAACTCTTACTCGCTTATTATATGTACATGTCTATCTTTATTTATTTAGAAAAGAAATTTAACTAAAAAGTTTATAATTTTAGAATTCAACCATTATATATAAATACAGTAATATTTTATTCATCAGTTTCGTTCATACAATTACACGCGTGAGAGGGAACAAGAGCTTTGGATTAAAGAATCTTGGAATCTTGAGCTTGTAGTAGGATGGTCCGGCTGGGACGGCCACGTACATTATCTAAACAGTTGGGTAAGTTATGAAATATGAACCCTTAACTGTACTTCAATTCTAATTAATTAATTAGTGGCACTTAACTACAAGCTAAGCTAAGCTAAACTGCCTACTATACTATACACTACAATTCAATTATCTTAGCTTGTACGTCCCATCATGCTTAAAACAAAATTAGTACTATGTATTCAATATATTTTTTTTTTAATTTTTATTTTAAATGAACGATTCAATTGAACATTAATAATACATTATATTGTTCTATGTATTTTTCTTTTAAACAGATTGATGATGATAAATACATTTTCTTATGCGGAGGCAATAACATTAAACGAGTTCTAGAATTTGTACTTAAGGTACAAGAAGTTCGTTCCAAATTCCAAATGAACATGAAAATTGCATATGTTGGAAGAAGAAGAAAAATGATTGAAGAGATGAGTAGAGCATGTGATTATGCATTTAAACCTTATGAGTTTAAGGTGTTTTGGGCACGACTTCATAGCGTGGCCTCATCTAGGATCCAATATTTGAATAAGGTTGGACTTGATGAAAGGAGTGATGAAATTTTGCAAGGACTCAAAAAATTATTATCTTATGAAGATGAATGCACAAGAATTGGATCATCATGGGCTTTGTTGGGCAAAGGGAAAAGAATAATTGGATGTGATATGGGAGACAAAATGTTAGGAGTCTTGAATGAGTATGAGAAAAGGAAGAATAATGGACATGCCAATGATTTTGAACAAGCGTTCAAGGATTACTATGAGATGCTTAATAGTTCTTCTTCTTCTTCCCATCAACACTCTTGTTGTGCTCTCAATTACTCATCTAATTTGGATCAAGTTCCAGAGGTTGAGTCCTGCCCTCAATGTGACCAGAACATGCATAAATTTGTCACTTTCTCCTGTTGTCATGGCCCTACCAGTTATTTATATTATGAAGAGGAGGATGACGGCTTTCACTGAAGAATACTAGAGTTTATGTTCCAATTGCATTGTGGTAGTCTACATGCATGTATTATGTTTGTACTTGTACGTACGTAGGTTCATGGTTGTAATATTATTCATTGACTATACATACAAGTTAAACCTTTAATTTGTTCACATTTTCAATGTCCCAATTATTAGAATATATAATTGCATTAAAAGTGGATTAAATCTGTATCATCATTCATCAGCCTGAGATGAGAAGGAGAATATATAAGAGCTGCACCCCAATCCTAGATAGGCAAAATTCCGTCATTTTGTGAACAGTTCATCAAACCCCTGCCCTCTTGCATTTAAGAACATTATATTGTGGACTAAAAAAATAGCCACATTTGTTTTTAAATCGAAAACTAAAAATAAAATAAATCAAAATGGATAACTGAAAATTATAATATTTCCTGTATATATATAAATGGAATAGGTATCCATCTTGTATCATCTGAAAGATTGGTGGGTTCTCCTTCAGAATTTCCATCCATCCAATTTTTGTTTGTTGGACACTATTTCTGACCAACAATTAAAATTAGACAAAAATTTTGACGAGCGTTTTATCGGATCTTCCATTTTATCGGTATGCTGGTTGGAAACTTTTTTTTCTGAAAAAAAAAAAGAAAAAAAAAAAAAAAAAAAAACATTAAAAAAATAAAAAAAAAAAAAAAAGAAGTCATTTTTCTTCGTCCAACGGAACAAACATGATTTCTAACCGTGCATGTTGTGGTGACAATATAATGCCAAGTGACAACCCACGTCATCATCTACTAAGATTGGACGAAACAGAGATAATAATAGCACCAATCATGCAATATGGGATAAGCATTGAAGAGGGTGTGGAGAATTCAACCAAAAAAAAAAACACTGATTATATTGGAGGACCATATATATATTAAGAAAAGACTAAAGAGGATTCCTTTTCTCATTCCACAATTCTTGTTAGTTGTGTACATTTGGTTTTCAAATACCACCATACTCCCCTTTTCAATTATTTGGTCAAAAGGAAATTGATGAAACCACATTCCGCTTGGATTAAATCTTCCTCCAGTTTTCTGTTTTCCCCCTCTTTATCCAGAGAGGGGTCACCAAGTAAGTAAAACATGATTTTAAATTAGAAGATGACGTGTTCGATGCTTGCTAACATTTTCTCTATCAAATCTGTTGCACTCAGGTTATTACACCGGAGCACAATCTTTCATTAATTGTAACTTCTTGTGCAGATTTGATGCATGTATGCACTCTTTTGTTTTATTTTTTAAATATATCCATCCACACTTGTGAAATTACTCTGGTTTTCTTTTCTGTTTTTTTACTATGGAGAATATTCGACTCAAAGCTTTTTAAAATGATACGCCATACAAAAATCAATCAAATCAATCCTCCAACATTGCAGCTAAATTAACATTCCGCTTTTCAACTATTCTTAATTGCTAAGTACCTATCTATATCTTTTTAATTTTGATCGAAAAGAAATTGATGAGATTATCACATTTCCATTGGACTAGCCTTCCTTTATAGTGGTACTTTTAGAATTGGGCTATCACGATTGGCTAAAGGGCCAAAATTTCAACCAAAATTTATTTAAAATAATATTTGAAATGGACAACTTATCAATTTGTCCTTCTTTTCTTGCTTTCCTTTATGATGCAAGAAACTTCAAAGTAGAGAGGTGCTATATGATAGATAGAGGCATATTATACACGAGTAGGATAGAATTTTTATTGTTATTTTGAATATTAATTTAATTAATTGTAATCTTCCAATTCAATTATCTTTTCGAAAAGGTTTTCCTTTTTTCTTGTTTAAAATTTTCCATTATTCGTTTGCTGTGGAAGTCAGCAAATGGTTGGTAACTTTTGTTCATGAAGTTTGTCTTGTTTTACTTTATTTATAGAATACAATATGATTCAACAACTTTAATTTTCATGCACGTTTCCTCTTTTAAATTTTATATTTGATATTCATAAATGTAAAAGTAGTATTTTCTTGAAGCGAATTTGCATGTTCTCGATCAGATTAGGCCGGGCTTATGGGTATACTGCCGGGGATCCACTCACTTCCAACACAAGGTCGGGAGAAAATGAGGATAGGTCGGGTTGCGTCGTGCTATGATGGGAAGAGGACTCAGGGGAAGGTATGGTAATAGGGCGTGGGTCGACCGGTAATCGGTCGGTCGATTAAGGGATCATTAAAAGGTGACAAGGCAGCTGAAGATCTTAGACTCAGAGTGATTGAACATTGCTATTGAGACTCAGAGTGATTGAACATTGCCGACCTAGATGTAGGCCGAAGCAGGGAATGCGATGTCAGAAAGGCGGTGTAAGGAAGGTGGTTAAGGAGGTTTCCTAAAATAAGTCTGATGGCAGAAAGCAGAGATATGGAAGGAAGGTCGAGATAGTTTAGGAAAGTACCTAAAATGTAATAAGGAAAGAGTTCATAAAGTAGTTTAGAAGTTTACTAAGGGAGGAATCCCTCTTAGCTTGTATAAATAGGGGTTCTAAGCCTCGAGAGGAGCATAAGCAAAATTCATTGTACTCAAAGGCAATTTATAATACAAAGAGGGTTGAGAAGTCACTCTAATTTTTCGATTGTGTTAGTCGATTTTCCGGTGGTGTTGGCCTGCCGTTCGACCATTCCGTGGGAGATAAAATCAACAATATGAAAACTAAAAAATCTCAATAAAGTGAACTAATAATAAGGTGATAGATAACTTAGCTTGTTTCTTGGTTGTAATCATGAACAAAAGATAGTTTACAAATTGCAATTAGCAGTGAAGTTTAAATAATGTTTAGACAGGGTGGATGGCCCCATCTGTTAAGAAAAAAACAGGACCCTTTGCTGACTGATATATATATATTTTTTAATAATTTAATGTGTTCATATGTTCCGATTCAAAAAACCTTTCAAATAGATTTCTTCTTACTCTTAACTGTATTTGAGTCACGAAAAACTCCTAATTTCACACTTTGAGCGTACAAGAGCTCTAATAAACTTTGACATGACCACATCATGGCTTTCCAATCATTATTGCATGGACCATGGTCCACACAGCTGTGTGAACCAAAAATGAAAAATACATTATTCTTGTACTGAAGGTACATTATTTTTATACTGTAGGTACATTATTTTAGGGTACATTATTTTTGTACTGAAGGTACCTTATTTGATTACCTTCAGTACAAAAATAATGTACCTTCAATATAAAAATAATGTACTTTTTATTTTTGTATGGTACATGCAATAATTTGCCATGGCCTTCAACCTGGATTGAAATGCAATAACTCACTACAAAGATTTCTAATGCTTCAATTCATTGGATCAACAAAGTGAAACCAATTGACTAGAAAAGGCTAAAAAGCAAGAAAGCATGAATATTTACAATCACTAGCTGTGTGCAGTGTTTGGGTTCTCTTTTTTGACCTCAGGAAAATGATCTTTCAAGGGGTAAAATGGAGCAACAGAACCTAAAGTGAGGGATTGAATATACAAGAGAA
>CM008343.1:2693186-2713136 GCA_002525835.2 Ipomoea batatas | reverse complement strand
TCCACGGCATAACTACTAGGAGTTATATGAGCAGAATTGGCAAATTATGCTTATGCACCCGGGTCCATCTTAGCTTGCAATGCGGATCCAGGTCCATGTTCACAATGTTAGAACTTTATATTCACAATTTTAGATCTCAATACACAAAATTACATTACTTAATATTCACAATTTTTGAACTCTATATTCACAATTTTGTTATATAGATTCAAAAGTTGGATTATACTGTTGAATACAGAGTTATGAAATTGTAAATATAGAGTTTTGAAATTGTGAATATAGAGTTCTAAAATTGTAAACATAGAGAGATAAAATTGTAAACATAGAATTCTAAAATTGTGAGCATGGACCTGGGTCCACCTTGCAAGGTGGACCCGATCCATACCTTGCAACTTGGACTCGGGTCCATGGCATATAACAACCGAGCAAAATTAATACCAAGCTTGTCCACTTGATTTTCCCCTACAGCTGAATTTCCTTGAACATTTCAAGAAAATATAAAGAGAAAAGGAATAAATAGGTCATTAAATTATTTGGAGATAGAAATTAAGCCAAATAATTCAGTGGCCTATTTGTACCTTTTCCCAAATATGAATTTACATGCCTAAAGAATATGCCCAACTTTGCGTCAAGTCTAATAAAAGGCCATGACTTTCTCACAAATAACCTACTACCAAAACCCTTAACTAGTATAGGATCCACTCCTTCATCAGCAAAGCCGATTCTCCAAACTATACCATGAACCAAGGTGTACCTTACCTTGTGAATTTTCATCCATAATAACTTTCAAATTATGTTATTACAGTTAATATAATAATATATTATGTGGATGCAATTAACATATTATGTGTCTCTAAATAAATTGAAGGTACATAAAATGTTAATTGCAGACACATACGGAGTAATATACAGTTAACATATTATGTGCATTTAGTTAACATATTATGTGTCTTCAATTTATTTACAATCACATAATTTATTAACTGAAAATACATAATATGTTAACTGTAAATACATAATTTTTGGACCTGGATCCATAATGCAAGGTGGACCCTGGTCCATGGTATAATAATAGTTGCGCCATATCCCAATTGTTTTACCATGGACTAGGGTCCACCTTGCAACAATTAGATTATATGTCTATCTGCAGTTAACATGTTATTCAGTTAATAAATTATGTACCTACTACAGTTAATAAATTATGTGCCTACTACAGTTAATATATTATGTATATGCAGCTAACAAATTATGTAACTTTAATTTATTTATAGGTGCATAATTTGCTAATTGAAAGTGTATAATATGTTAACTAGACACATAATTTGATTATCGCTTTGAACATAATCTACAATAATACAAGGTGGATTCTAATCCATGGTATAATTTACTTGCCATATCCAATGTTTATAGGATTGATCAAAGCTCATCACATAACAAGATAGACTCTTGATTTATGTTCATTTTTTCTTATATTCATTTTTTAAAATAATATATATTTATTTTTCTATAAAATATGCTAAATATGTTTATTTAAATTTGAAACTAAAAAACTAAATGGTCAAGATAAACTCTCATTTTTGGCAGTGGAGTCATAAACGTATTTGAAACGTTTTTATCAGCAATTGTTTTTTACTAGGTTAGGGTAACTTAATCATTGGCATTAGCATAGTAGCATTGGTGCCATATATAAATATTGAATAGATTATGTTTACGCACACATTAATTTAAAATAAAATATAAAATAGGTTTAGAATATTATGCAAATATAAAATAGGGTTCACAATATAAACTAAACATTAATCCAAAACATGGTTTTATAAGGATTCTAGGGGAATCATTACATATTGCTAGTCGACTCATTACAAATGCAATTGGCAGATTTTTGGTCCCAAAAGATATAACATAATTATGTTTTGAAGCAGTGGACTTCGGATCCTGAAGTATCCTCTCTTAAGTTTAAATGAGTCTTTTATCTCCTTTGAGATATTTAAATGGCAATTAATCTACTAGAGGATATCATTAGAATATTTTCTTCTAGGAAACAATATTTGAGTTTCACAATCACATATACCATTTCTAGGCATATGAATTATGACAATATATTTTCATCATTTCTTATTGGGTAGAAAATACTTTTAGTGGCGATATAATAAAAGGAAGGGTTGCATAAAAAGGTAAAATGCAGATAGGGAAATGCATGGTGTTGAAACACGTACTAGGTGTTTGTGATATATAGTGGATAAGCATAGTAGTTTCTCAATTCTGGAGGTCCCCCAAAAAATATATTTCCTCCATATTGGTTAAAAATATGATATCATCTTTCTTAAATAATTATTTCATGACAATTAGAGTACTTTAACAGAGTGAACTTATCAAGAAAAATATCATAATTTTTGTCTATTATTCATGCTTTCTAAAAAAACTAAGCATAAATTTGCATGCATGGCATATGTTAAATAATCGCCATAAAGAAAATATCACATTAATACAATGGCCAATATAAAGTAATTATATAAAAAAAATATTGTCTTTTGAGAAAAAGACTTATCTGGTTCTTCAAGATATTGTTTGATAATTTTATGGCCATTGCATGATCTCTTCTAATGTCGATAATTTTTGGTATGTTTATCCCAGGTGTGATTGTAGGTTTTTTTAACAGTTTCATCTTTTAACAGTGTTATATGTATGCTTTCTATAGAAATTATATTGTTGTTGCACGAATATTTCAAGTCGGTTGGTGAGGGTTTCAAGTCTGGGGTGTGCCTTAGTTTGGAGACCTGGCGGGGCACCAAGTACAAGGTGAGTTGATTTCTTCATGGCATAGTATGCAATTTGTGATATTTGTTTAGTCGGTTCGTCTTATGTAATATTACTACTTTGTTGACAGTCTATCACGGTAGTGGTTTCATTTTTGATAACTACTATAATTTTGGTTCACTGTTTGGTTGTTTTAATTTCAGTTGTGCAATGGCACTTTATAGTTGTAATTTTACTTTTCTGCACTCTTTGGTGTTCATTGTGTGCACTCACCCGTTTCGTTGAGTGCCTGCTTTTATGTGTTTGTATGACTGGCAGCATTTACCTTTAACGCCAATTTGTTTTGTTTTTTCTGCCCAAGTTCCATTACATTGGTGCCCTAGAGCGTTTAGGTGTGTGCACTTATAGTCTCATTTTCTTTAATTAAATAGATTGCTACACGCATCTTTTGGTGTGCTTGGGTAATTACCTTTTGTGTGCCCAAGTTCATATATATTTGTGTCCATATGATTTTAGGTGTGTGCACGTTATCAAAGCCACCTGCTAGTTCTTTGTACAGCTCGAATGCTTTTGATATTCCTATGTTCGCTTTTGTACAGACTGCTATGAATGCTTGATGACCAATTTTATCTACGTCTTATGTATTCATGTATTCCGTTCCTGGAATTATTTTCTATGTGCTATAATATTAATCAAAAATTGTTAATTACTTATTTCATAAAATTTATGTTCTAAGGAAAAAAGACCCCGTACATGTTCTACGCTATTTTTTTGGTATGTCATCCGTGTTTCTATTGTAGCATGCATGGCACATACAGTATATCATGTTGGCACACAATTTCCACAAATATGGCAACTTCTAAAAAGTTCACACCACTGTCATAACCAATATATATATATATGCTAAGATCCTATGAGAACGATATCATAAGAGAGAAATAAGAACTAATCTCGGTCTCACATCTTTAAAGATTCAACCGATATAATAAGATATAAAATAAAATAAAAAGTAGTGATATTTTCGTAATTATATAATCAATTTTACTATGCAAACTTGAACACTTAAATATGCAATCTTTAACAACGAAATATGCAAACTTGGTAAATTTTATAAAATCAATGAAAAAACTAAATTTTAAATATAAACCGTAAATGCTAGACCTTAAACAGTAAAAAGTGAACCACTAAATTAAATAAAACAAAAAATTCAGGCATAAACTCTAAAATTGAAAGCCTAAGTGCAATGCACTTTCTCATTGTTACAAGTGCAATCCTTTAATACTAAATATGCAAAAATGTTAATATAAAATGTGCAAAACCTAGAAAAGTATGAGAATGGCATATTTTTGTATTCAAGGTTGCATTGTAAAGTTGGTCATAATTACGAAAATACCATCGTATTTTTTTTAAAAAAATTCATCTAATCCGTCTAACTTTTTCAAATGTAAGGCTGAGATTGGTTCTTATTTATCTCCTAAGAACTTGTTCTCATTACATCCAATACCATGGTAAGATGAGAGTCATTTATCTTGCCAAAATCAGCGTCCATGATTAAAAAGAACTAAAAAAAAACGCGGTGGCAATTGGTTAATTTCTGTATTGGTCAAACT
Organism: Ipomoea batatas; assembly: GCA_002525835.2. Taxonomy (NCBI): domain Eukaryota; kingdom Viridiplantae; phylum Streptophyta; class Magnoliopsida; order Solanales; family Convolvulaceae; genus Ipomoea; species Ipomoea batatas. The sequence continues at coordinate 2,708,769 of CM008343.1, read as the reverse complement.
TAAGGCGCGTAGTTTTTGTATTTAAGGTGCGTCGTGTTCCTTCTTAAGGTGCGTTGTTTCTATGGTTAAGGTGCGTAGTTTTTATGCTTAAGGAGCGCCAGTTAGTCAATTGAGAACTTAAGGTGCGATTTTTTTTAAACATACGGTGCGTCATTCTAAATCTTTAAGTGCGTCTTTCCATAGCTTAAGGTGCGTCATTTTAACGTTTAAAGTGCCTCAGTTAAAAACTTATGGGGCATAAGTTATACTCTTAAGGTGCGCCAATTTTATACTTAAGGTGTGTGATTTTACTACTTAAGGTGCGCCATTTTTATACTTAAGGCCGCCTCCTAGGCACCGACTAGGCCGCCTACTTAGGCAATTAACTATTGTTCTTTTTTTTTTTAATGGGTTATTTTACTCAAAACAACATCCTTTTGAGTGAAATAACCCTAAATTGTACAAAATATAGATATTTTTTAGGTTAATATTTAATATTTTAGTATTAACTATTAAAGTATTATATAATTTATAATTATTAGTCTTTAAAAAATTGAAAATACTTAAACAAATTTTTTAAAAAATAAAAAAATAAAATAAAAAAATACATTGGCGCCTAGGCGCCGATTAATCCCCGCCTAGGCGTCTAATATGTCATTAAATGGCATCATATTGGTGCTTGTTATGCTTGCTTTTTATTCAAATATTATGTAAAGAAATGTGGAATAACTCTTAATTTGATGCATTTTGTTTGAAGGAAGAAATGACCGAGCAATGAGCAAACAAGCATGAAAAGGTGTTAATCTTTGGAGAAAACGGGGCTTTAAAGCATAAGGAAAACACCCAAGGGGACACCGGAGAACAACGGAGCAAAACGAAGGCGTGGAAGTCATTGTGAAGAACTCACGCACTCACACCGTGAGTGTCAGCGTGAGTCCTCAGTGTGGTTTCTGATCAGAAACTCACGCTGAGACTCACGGTGTGAGTCTCAGCGTGAGTGCTGATCAGTTTCTGATCATTGAGACTCACGGTGGGACTCACACCGTGAGTCCCACCGTGACTTCTAGTCCTGAAAGGTGCGAAATGGCGCAAATATTACCCTATAAATACCCTTGGTTGGTTATTTTGAAAATACTTTTGAATTTCTGAACACCCCTTTTAGTTTTTCTCTCTAGGAAACCTTAGAAACATTTTCCCACACTTGTAATCTACTATATTTTAGAGATTTAGAGGAAGAATTCCAACATTCAACTTCAATTTCCAGATTATTCCTTATAATTAAATCATAAAGTTAAGTTCTCTATTTCTTATTTTTGCATTTATATTTCTTAATTAAACTTTCTTCTGAATTCCATGTTTATTATTTCAATTGCTTATTGCTTTACATTCCAAATATGAATACTTAAACATATCTACGATTTGAATCGAACTTCCTTGAATCCCAATATGAATTAAATTGCATAAATTAGGTTTGTATTGTCTTAATGTTGAACTTGGCTATGAATTGGGTAGAATTGATTTGAATCTTCATAGTTATGGCCAAACTATGCAAGAGATATTTGGAATTGGTGTTCCACCTATGAGAATAGGGCTACACCATAGCCAAACCTCTCATATTTCTTACTCACCTTTGAGAAAAGGGAGTTTGAAGGAAATAGGCACACAAAGTGTTTGTTAAATTGCCTCTTCTAACCAAGTTGCCATGAGAATGGGACTTAGGATTAGTTGATAGTCCAATTGATCACGAGAGTGACATTGGCACTTAAACCATTTCCCCAAGTTCATCATCTAGACTTACATAACTTAATCTTTAGACACAAGGGATTTTATTCAAGGATGTTTGGTTCAAATCTCTATTCCATATAGTGTTCTTGTACTTCAATTACTTGTTTACATTACCGATTTCTTAAACATGAACTACTCAAATATCTTTAGGTTAGCTTTCAAACACTGCATGAACCCGTGCTTAACCCCTCATTACTCAAATTCCCATTAAGTCATTCCTTGAGGACGATACTCTTAATTTTAATCACCACTAAAATTACAACTTTCAGCGTCCTAGGCGCTAAGCTCTCCCCGAGTAGCGCCTATCGATTTTTCAACCATGCTAAACACTAGTAAAAATCCCCAAAAAGAATGACACCGGGTATTAGTTCTTCCCCCTAATTGAAGGTTCAGTCACTATAATTTATTTTTCCACTATCCTGTCAAGTCGAGATATAGAGTTGAGTGATTTTACTTTTTATGGTCAAAATTTCCTTGAAGGTTTAAGGCACGAGGATTCTTTTTGCTAATATTATACACGCGACTTTTCTTATATTCGTATAGTTTTTTTTCTTTTTCTGTTATCCTCTATATATCTAATAAAATGAAATCCATTCTTCTCCCAAAAGGTTGAATCTCCAACCCAAGGGCCCTCACACCCCAGCCCGACAGAGCATTTAATTGGGAGGATGTAAATCACCATTAACTCAACGGATCAGTAAATAGGGTCAAATGTTAATGCGCACAAGGGATCTGCCCACTTTAAACATAATCCTCATGGATTCACTATCGAGGTTCGATCCTTAGTCTCTTCTCTCAAATAGAGCCTACTGAATTAATTAATAACATATTCTTTCAATAAAACAAAATCCCTGATGACATATACAACGGTGATTAAAATATTTTAAAAAGAAAAAAGTACTAAATACACGCTTAGAATATTTATTCTTAGATTCTCTTTGTTTTAACAAATTATGGCCGTACTGAAGGAAGAACAAACAAGTTGGGGCTGAGTTTGGCTAACCTTATCTGCAACATAATAATTAAAAGAATGAAACAATAGCTAAAATACAACATTTGTAGTTTCTTTAATATTTGTTTTGCGGCTTGCAGCTGGGTTCTTGTCTTATATATTGACATCTAAAAGTAGTTAACTGAATGTGAAACCAAAATTTAAATCAGAATCTTTTGTTTTGGTCACATCAAAGAATAATTAAAAGTTGAAGAGAAAGCACATATAAAATTATTCTTAATTATGTTCCAATATGATTTACTATACTTAATAAGATCAAATAAAGTTAAACCTATAACAGAAAAAAAAAATATCTGTTAAATTATTTGATCATATAAATGGTTCAGATTACTTTGATTTTAGTAATTTTTTAAATGATTTTTCTTTTTACTCTGTATTATATTATTTTCTTCCCTTAAATAACCCACATTCCGTTAGTATAAACTATAGTAACGAAATATTGCTATAACTTTTAACTTACCCATTAATTTCTATAAGAAAGGTCTTAGGTTCGAACCACATCCCAATCAGAATTACATAATTGTTGAACATATACTACGAATACGCTAGAATATATTATTGAAAAGTAAATATCCACTCTATTACTCTTATTAAATTAAATAAAAAATAAATTAGTAGGTAAAATAAAATAATAATGCATATGCATTTCTTTCATTAAGAATTCGGTGTCTACAAATACTACAATGCCTTTATTCAAAAAAAAATTATTCATTATCAAAAATATTAAAACAGTGATATAATTTCATTAATTAGTTATATTATCTTTATTTTTTACAATGTAAAGATTCATTACCTTCAAATATTAATTAATTATATTCACGGCATTGTTCATTATCTTCTTTTTACACTATCTTGTAATTAAAGATCAAAGTTATAATAGAAAATAATGTTATACATTTATTTACCAAATATTCTATTAATAACATGGAAAAAGTTTAAACAAAAAAAAAAATTTGAAGCCAACCATATTAACTACTTGGGGATGATTTGTTGACAAAGAAGACATTCAAATAACCTAATAAATTGAAGCGGGAAACTACGCAGTGTGTAATATCTTTGAACTACATCACAGTTGTTCACTTTAAAGGTAAATCTTATTTCTTAATTAATATGATTTTATATATATATATATATATATATATATATATATATATATATATTTATTTATTTATTTATTTATTACCTTATCTAATCTTATTCCATAAATAAACTAAAACAATTTCTCTATCCACAAAAATTCATTCAACCATAATGGTTGAACCAAAAGTACCTCGAGCAGAACACCTAAAGAACTGGTATGCTTTTATGCTAATAATAATATGTAAATGGTAATTCGACCATTATCTTAGCTATATTTAAAACTCATTATTAAAAATGTCAGTGTACGATAATAGAACATTGTGACACACTTGACTCATTGAAAAGATACTGAGACTACAACAATGCTGGAATCAATCTTTCAAATCCAGAAAATGAAAAGATTTCAAAAATAGACATTGTTCCACCATTCATTAATAATCATGTATATAAAATACTTATTATGCATCCTTTAAATATATTAGAACTAATATAAATTTACAATTCATTTCATTTCTACACTCAACCTGCTTGGATTAAAGGCAAAATCAACATCAATCTTGACAATAAAAATAATTGGTATATAGGTTGTAGCTACGGTTTAAAAATGTTTATGCACAAAGTGGCAAACTATTTAAATGCATGCATTGTGGTGAAAAAGTAGCAGTGGGTAGTTTAAGATCAGTAACAATCCAAAAAAAAAAATTTACAAAAAAAAAAACCAAAACAAAAACAAAATACACACGCGCGCACACACATGTACACACAAAATCAAGTACTACACTCATTTATACAAATGCCAAAAATATGAACCTTAGAATGAACAGGTGAAAAATGGATGTGAAAACTGTTGATAAAACTAGACATATTGCGGCATCAGTATTCGGAATACTTGCAAAGTCATTGTTGTTATTATCAAGTAAACAAGTTAAGAAACTAGAACAAAAGGTGCTACTCATTAACCTTCTACAAATATAATAAATATAAATATTTTATTAAATACTTTCAGTTGAAAATGTACGACACACATCTCACAACACATAAAATATGTAGGAAAAAACTACAATACCACTGTCAAATATTAATAAGCGCTTACAAGATCAATAGTTCATACTACAACTAAATCCCAGTCATATACACAAGCACAATGAGGCAAATCCATAGCTTCCTACATTATAATCTCATTGCATGACGTTGCCCTCTATACTACCACCAGTAACCCAATTGCACATGTCAAATTACCAATAAATAAATTTAAAAAACAAAAAACAAAACAAGTACTGATGAAGATGAAGACAATGACAATGCTACCCCGAAAGAGAATTAAAAAGACTTAGAGAAATTCATATCAAAAGTAATATTTATTTAGACTATCATTTTTAGACTAAGTATTTAGACTAGTGTTTTTACAAAATTGCTAATATTTATTTTATTGACAATTATAATCAATTTCTTATATATTATCTTGTATTCATATACTTTGAATTACTGATTTAAATAAACAAATTCAACATTCAATTACATATGCATGAACATCTCTTTTATAATTTTGCATTGATATACTTTGAAGTGCTTATTTAATAATAAACATTGATATTATCTCATTTACGCAATGCACGTGAAAAAACTAGTATATTAATAAGCCATACTAAAAAACAACCATTTTAATGTGTATGGAACTTTATTTTTAAATATCAATAAAACTTTTTACATCTCTCATAATAAATGATTGTTAATTAAATTTCATAGGGAGAAGAAAAGAGTAAATTCTAGATTAAACTAGAGTAAATTAAAGTATGAAATAAAAGAATTAGGCATTTAGCATATTTCTGAGAACTCAGGAATAGTCTAATATTCGGCTAAATTAGCTATTCGTAAAGGAAATTACTCATTCCCATTACCAAAATGTATTCACAAATAATATAATAGACTAGCGATCGTGATATGGATTATACCCGAGTATATCGCCTTACATATATTGTACATATGTTCGGTATACAGTACGAGTATTGGGCTTATAAAGGGCTTTGGTCCTTCATTTTAGGCCGGGGGCTTTAATTTTCTCCTCTTCTTCACTCTAAAACACCCTTGAGGCCATGCTCCCTAGGATCTCGACATTATAGAAGAACAATGAATAAAGGGATTTTTTTGGCCTAAATTCTCCTATTTACTTATGCTTTACAGATATTGCCATACACTGGAATACATGAAGGAATTATTCCATATCAGATCGAGTCTCATCAGCAACAACAGTGTAGAACAACATCTCAAAGTGAGAGACTCCTTGTGCGCAGTAAACAAAGATCTAGGCCTTGTGTTTAGCTGAGTTACTATAACTACATCATCTCAGATGCTCTGTCAGGTCGAAGTGTAGGAGCATTGGGTTGGAGATTCTACTTAAAAAAAATTAAATAGACCTATTTTCGAGAATGCTATTTAATTCTAAACCTATTTCGATGGTGTGAATCAAACAATAAAGGGCAAGAAATTAATTAATACCCAATCCATACGGATAAAAAGTCCGCCGCCCCCACACTTTGATGGAAAGCGTCTTCTGGACTATAGCGCCTTAATTAGTTTTTGTCATCTCCTCGCTGAAATTTTTGATTTATAAAAACGTATATATATCGATGTCCCCTGAAAATGGCATTTACGCGTCTTTCCGATGCTTGATGATTTTTTAAACACGTGACAATATTGTGTGTTTTGCATGTTTGGTGGGACGCTGTAATTGAATTGGAATGATTACCAATATTAATAGTTAAAAAAAATTAAGTTCCTAGTCATAGATATTATCTCAACCTTTTGAAGTACAAGGGGTCATCGCCTCCACTGAACCTCAATCTCATGACCTCTCATATGGGAGAGCCACTACATGCCATTTGAGCACAAGGTGCTTGGCAGTGTGCATTAATATGAATAAGACCGAATGATACTTGATTTTAATTAGGAAATGATGTTTTTAGTTAAAAGAATAATCAAATCTCATAGTTGTGTTTTAAAAAGTTGTCAACCAAATACTAATTATGATTTTGATTTTCATTCTATGTATGTAAATTGATGAACCAAATACATCCGAAACACTTTATTCCAAGTTCCAATAGTCAGATGTCATAATAAATACTCCAAATTTCATCTATAAGCTAAGGCGTTGCACCACCAACCCAAAACATGATTTCCAAAGAAATCCCGTCAAACTCACATGGTTCATCGTCCATGGATGCATGTATTTAGAGAATTGAAAGATCAGTGGAACATATTAAACTGAAAAAACAAAATTTTAAATGTAGACTTTTAGGTTGTGTTTGGCCGGAGACTTTTGCATTCTATTATGAGACTTAATACATATTATCATGTTTATTTATTTACCTTTGTTATTCTACTATTGGATTCAAATTTTTAAAAAATTATAAAATACATTATCTTTTTCTTCACTTAATTTTTGAAAAATTGAATCAAAAATGAGAAAAAAAAATAAAAAATAAAAATAAAAAGGTCACGGTCTAATTGTCGAGTCCATGCATTAAGTGAAGAATAAAATAATTATTTTATTTGAATTTTGTATTCATTACAATTCTTAGAAATGTCTTAGTTGGGGCCCAGCATATTTTAGAATTATTGACTCTATTAGACAGTAAATATTTAATCACCAGGATTTTATTTTGTGATTTTTCCTTAAAGAGAGTCACAAATGTCCCAATTGAGTACAAAGTGCTTAGTAAATTTCGTCTCTTTAAACATATGTTAAGGCTAGACCAAATTATAATTCGTAATATAGTGGTGCAAATCCCTTTATTTTTCTAGTGTGGGACAAAAGCTACTAACCCTTTCCACCTTCATTTTCCAACTCAAATGGGTATACTTTAAGAATCAATTTCTCATCCACTCATTATCCGTTTTGAGCGTACAATATATCAATCTCTTCGTATTACTACGAAGAACGCGAATCCACTTTGACCCGACCTAAAACGAAAATAGACCCCCACATATAGTCGTACCACAAAATAACCGCTTACAATGTCATTTTTGATATATTTTCCAACATATATAACATGTGTACAGTGTATAAATCATACTTTCCACATCGTTTTTATGATGACTTGTCTCATTTTGCTAGTAAAGTTTCTCTTTGAGATGAAGCAAATTTCATATATTCATGGCCATAATACTTGTTATAACCCATAAATCACTTTATTATGGTGTAAATGTAAATAGGGGTACTGATTTACACCATGTGCATGTATGCAGTGTATACTCAGAAAATGAATATGAACTGATGACTGATGAGTTGATGAATATGGGAAGAAGAGGGAAGGAAAGTTGTAGTTTCCTCCCTGATGAATATGAGTTAAGGACTCATTAGTAGTGAATGAGAGTGTGAGAGATTACTGAGTTTGCCTAAGTTATTGAGATATGCCATTACAAGGGAGGGCTAGGTCCTTTATATAGAAATAAGACCTGACCCTTCAGACACTTGACCCTTAATAATTTTTAAGGGACACACGATTTTTTAAGGATAATAATACATCAATTATACACTTTAGGTTCCTATGTGTAGTCTTTGGAGTATTACCCATCACGAGTCCCCCACTTCTTGTATCTGTGAAAGTCGTCAGATTCGAGAAGCAAAAAATGTGTTCTCGGCTAGCTTGTTGTGAACAAAGTTCTCCGATCTGAATGTCCTTGATAGTCCTTGATGAACCCCTCCAGTCTGAGTTGAGCATGGGGGCGTGATTTACGCTGGTTGTCTCATTAAAAACCTTAGACTTAGAAAAATTCAATGGGAAAAAACCTATCTAAGGGAAAAAGAGTACAACCAAAAGCATAATCATTAAAGACTATAAGGGGTTGTCTTGGTTGTTTATGCAGCTTGATCAGCTTTTCCCGGTTGAATCTCTAGTGATTCTTCATGTCCAGTGAGCTTTTCAGAAATTCATTTCCACCAAGGGTGGTATGGAGCAGATATCTTCGTGCAAAAAGTGAAATAATAATACAAATATGCATGTAATGCATGCCTATCCTAATATGCACATCCTAAGTTAGTTCCTAACTCCACTTCTCTAACTAAATGAACCCCTCACTCTGAGGGATACCTAATGACTTAATGCACCACTTCGGGGTTGTGCAGGCACCCAAAGCCACTGTGTCATTGCGCGTTTTTTTTTCCTCTATTTTATTTTTCATTTTTCTGTGCCATGACGAGGCATGGGCACTCAGTCAGGCAAATTCATGCAGAGGAAAGTGCTAGAGAGTTTTTTTTTAAGTGCCATTGCTAGGAGAGCACACTCAGCCGGGCAAATTCGCGCAGAGGAAAAGGCCGAAGATTATTATGGCAAATTCGTGCAAAGGAAAGGGCCAGAGAGTATTTTTTTTTTTAGGCTGCCATGACGAGGTATGAGCACACTCAACCTGAAAAATTCGGGCAAAGGAAAGGGCCGAAGAGTATTATGGCAAATTCGTGTAGAGGAAATGGCCGGAGAGTATATATATATATTTTTTAGGGTGCCATGACGAGGCATGAGCATACTCAACCGGGCAAATTTCTAGGAGAGGGCCGAAGAGTTATCCGGCGAGGCTGGATTTATGGGCGACCATAGAGGTCTCGTTGCTGAGAAGCGGGATAATTTTATTTTTTTTCAACCAAAATGGTCTTCTTCTTTCTTTTTTTTTTCGCGACTATACAGGTCTCATCACTAAGAAGCCTGATACAAATATTTCTAATCATATGATAGGCGAACAATTGATGTCTGGGAACTTGTGCAAGTTTTGCCTTCTAATAGATTTATCGCCTCTCTCGATCTTTGTTGGAGTCTTCGAGTCTTCATCTTGAATAATTTCGATCTTTGTTGTAGTCTTCATCTTCAATAATTTTTGTAGGAGGATGGTGGTGGGAATATATTGAAAAAATATCTCTTTTAATTCTGCTCCCACCCTTCCAAATTAAATTTAAATCCCGATAACAATATGTAATTAGTGACTGGGGGCAGTGGGGGCCGCCCCACTTACCCACCCTATATATAGTTTTGTATGTATATATGTATATATAGTACATGTTTTAAATATAAATATATAAAAACAGATATTGTAAATAATGGATTAGCTAGACAAGATGGTACCGTTGCATTTTACCATATAAAAGGTTGCGTTAGAAACTTCTGGCTCCCCACCTTTTGTAATAATATATTAAAGTGGTACCTTTTCCTGATTTCATTCCCCAATTCACTCACTCTTTTTGTCCTTTTGTTCTGTCTTTTTCTTCCACCACCTTCTTTGATTTCTTCTTTTATTTTTCGTTTTAATTGTTTTTGTCTTTCTCCCGTGAAGCACACTCAAACCACCCACTTTTTATTCTTTTTCTTTGCCACCTTTTTTTTTCTTCTTCTACGTCTTATTCCCTTCCTTTATTATTTGTTTTTACACTTCCCATGCAGAACATGCCAACCACCCCACTATTTATCTTCCCCATACATATTTTTATTTTCTTTCATGTCTTTGTCTAAAGGGATAAAGAAAAGTAGTAATGAAGATGATGACGGCCCGAGAGATAGGGACCGGTGGCGAGGCGAGACGGAAAATGAATATGAACTGATGAGTTGATGAATATGGGAAGAAGAGGGAAGGAACGTTGTAGTTTCCTCCCTGATTAATACTAGTAAAGGACTCAGTAGTGAATGAGAGTGTGAGAGATTACCGGAGGGTTAGGTATATAGAATATAATATTTTTCAGATGACACTTGACCCTTAATAATTTTTAAGGGACACACTACCTTTCAGAGATAATATATATCAAGGGTCAGACCGGTCAGATCGAAGCAAGTCAAGCAACATCCAAATGTCATACTTATATGTGTAAATGTCAATACTTATATGCTCAAATGTAATACTAATTAGGAATACAATTTTTGTTACTTATAAGAATAAAAGTAATACGTTTTTCATAATAAGTAATGTTGACAAGTGCCCCTCATTATAAGGACAAATATAATACTTTTGAGAAAAAATGTAATATTTATAAATCGAAATGTAAATGTATTGTATTTTTCTTTATTACATTTACCCTTATAAGTAACAAAATTTTTATTCCTGATTAGTATTACATTTGAGCATATAAGTATCACATTTGCGAGTATAAGTATCACATTTGCTTCTTGACCCAACCCGATCCGACCTGTCTCATAGTGATACGGTCTCACACAAGTTTTTGTCATACATCAATTATACATTTTAGGTTCCTACGTGTTGTCCCTATCACTTCCAAAAGTGGGAAGGGGCCAGATCGCCAACAAAATTATTTATTAAAATGGTAAAGAAGACATAGAATCTTGTCGAGGGGAGCAGAGAAAAATTAACGTCTCCATACTAATTACTAATATAAAGAATTCAAACAAACCCTTCCAATTATAAGTATAAATTAAAAACATAAGCCTATCAAAAGAACATAGGCCAATAATGAAGGCCTAAATGAAAAATCGCACTAAAACTCGTCGATTACAAGATTCTTGGATAACCAAATTAGAAAGGCAAAAAATAAAACTAAAAGCGACAAATAACGATAGCTAGACCCCCCATGTGACCTAAGTAAACTTGAAAGCCGCACTTGTGCCCCAAAAGATAAGGCATTCACACCATTTAAGCTGAGGCAGTCCAAAGGCCACTTGGTGTAGGTCAAATTGATATGCTCATTTGTTAGAAATAAAGTCGTTTAAGCGTTCTTTCACTCTAATGGTATCCATTCCAAGTCTGGGGGTAAATGCCTATTCAACAGAAAATTAAGAAAAAATAATTAGCATTTTCATCAACAAACTCATGATCAAGAACAACAAAAGATAAATCAACAATGCAACGTGCCAAAACATACATAATCGAGTGCGCCGTACAGACAACTCAACTAGTTCTTAGGTGGTAGATTGTGAGTAATATACATCATGGTTGAAAAAATCGTTAGACGCTCCTTGTGCGCTTGGGGAGTGCCTAGGCGGGGACTAATCAGTGCCTAGGCACCCGTGTATTTTTTAATTTATTTTTTATTTTTAAAAAATTTGTTTAAGTATTTTTAATTTTTTAAAGACTAATAATTATAAATTATATAATACTTTAATAGTTAATATTAAAATATTAAATATGAACCTAAAAATATCTGAATTTGTACAATTTAGGGTTATTTCGCTCAAAACGATGTTGTTTTGATTGAAATAACCCATTAAAAGAAAAAGAACAATAGTTGGCCTGGTCAGTGCCGAGTCAGTCTAGTTGGTGCCTAGGAGGCCTAGGCAGAGATTAGGAGGCATAGGCGATCGTCTAGCCAGCCAGCTGCCTAGACCACCATTTAAGGTGATACGCTAGGCGGTCGACTGGCACCTACCGCCTAGGCGGGATTAATCGACGCCTAGGCGGGATTTTTGCAACACTAATACACATAATCAAACTTAGTCATCACACGTAGTGTGAGATTACACCCAATGGATAAATTATATCATGGACTAGATTCACATTGCATGGTGAACCCTGCCCTTGTTCAAAATGACATTCAGATTATGGGAATACACTTAACATATTATGTACCTATAAATAAATTAAAGACGCATAATTTATTAACTAAAAGCACATAATATGTTAATAACGACATATTATGTGCTCAAAGATAACCTATTATGTGCATGTAGTTAATAAATTATGTGGATTTGATTTATTTACATACACATAATATTTTTTACATGGGTCCACAATGTAAGGTGGACCCTGAGTTATTATTGTATAAAATTGACACCCAAATATAGTGGACTCTTTGCGGACACTAGACACGAGTCCTTCCACCTAATGGATTGTTGAGTCACCGTGATTTACAATCCACTATCTTATCAGACTAAGTTGTGGAGTCCTGGGGAAGGAATTCTCCCTTTTCGTGGACAAAACATGCATGATCGAGTACTTAAGAGTAATTAATAAGAACACTAAATTTCCTGCTAGCTAGATGAATCAGAACCCATCCAGATGAAAATGCCTGTATTGCTTATTATACCTTGCAAAGAATCGTATGGTACATCTTGAGATCCACAGTGAAGTTAGTTGCACTAACAACTTCAGCGCCTTCTTCTTTGAGAATCTGAAAGATTTTATGCATCTTCAGCTTCTTGTTCTCCGGCCCACACACTATATTTATCTCCAAAGTTTCACCTGTCTCACTTTCATTCACGTCGATTTCAATTGGTAGTTGTAGAAAATCCTTTCTTGCTTTCAGCTCATTAACGTTGTTCTCTAGTTGTTTGATGTACTTAGTGGCTTGATCCAACAAGTCGAACGCCGGCGATGTTTTCTGTCGTTTGCCGACAACTCATTCATTAACCAAACATATAGACTATGATTATAATAAATCACCGAAAATTTTACTGTAAACCATGCATCAAAATACATTTGCACAAATAGTGAATTTGGTGCATAAAAATAGTGAACCTCTCTAGATTTACTGACTATCAAATCTCTAAGTAAAGGTGATGGTGTGTGTGCCGGATAAGTCTAATTATACTCTGAAAAGAAATAAGATATTCAATAAATAGTGAACCTTATATACAGGGATGGAATCAGAAATTTCTTCCAGCCCCGGCAAACTATTAAAATAAAATAGATAGTTATAAAAAAAAAGAAGAAATATTTAAAAGAAATATAATCATAAATATTGTTGAATATATGCAATAAATAAAACACAAATCTACCAACTAGTCAACCTAATATATTATTAAAAAAGCCATTAAAGAAGCGCCATATAAATTATGTTACACGCGACCTTTTGTAAGTCAAAACGCACTTCTACCATCTTGTCTAGCTAATCTATTATTTACTATATCTGTTTTTATATATTTATATCTAAAAGATGTACTATATATACATATATACATACAAAGCTATATGTGGGGTGAAGATGGGGCGAGCGTAAATTTTACTATGGACCGCGCATCAAAACGACGCCGTTTTGATTAATGAAAATAGACGTATGAAACAACATCTGTTCCGCGCAACTGCATTTCCCTTTCAACACAACTGAGTCCACGGTATAACAACTGTGGGGTGAGTAGGGGCAGCAGCCCCCACTGTCCTCACTTAGCTCTGCTTATATACAACAGAAGTGAGCCTAGAACTTTAATTAGCTTGTACATGATCAAATAGTAGTGAATCTTATGCAAATAAATTCAATAATAAACTTTCAAATGTTTTCATTTTGTTTTCTACACTTTCAAATAATAAGCATTACGTATAAAACTAATGTCTCCTATGCCTAAAAATAATGTACTATTATGCATAGAAATAATGTATTACTCTATGCATGTCGATACAACAATGTGGATTATGGTTTAGTTAATAAGCATTGATGAAATGATAGGTAATATTAATACCAGGGAGTTTTTTGCAGAGATGAGAGAGGCGAGGCGACGATAAAGGCGTTTCATTTTCTCCCGCCGATATTTCTCCTTCAAATGCCGGGCTGGTCTCTGTACGCTATTGTTGGACTGCATGTTTTGGTCTCAATATATAAGATTGTATTGATAATGAGAAGCACATATTCAATACTACATGGATCGGAGATGTGTATTTATAGGCATAAAATGGCTATCGTGGTCAACCACAGTAAAAGCGGGAACACTAGACATTTCATGTTCACGTAAGAATACGATTGTTTTTTGACAACTTGAAAATAGCCCATATCCTCCCACGTGGAGAATAAATGCGTTGAAATATTGTCCAAAGTAAACTCAAAAACTTCAGCGACGAGCTAGATGACAAAAACTGGATCGCTGGATTCTAGAACAGTTTCATTGGATAATTTGCACGTGAGATGGTTTCATATAAGACTTCCTGAAAATAATATTGTAAATTTATTAAAAAATTAAAATTTGGATTCATACAAGTAAGAGTTAATTCCTTTTTTGGTGATAGTTTATAGTGGAAGATGTGTTATTTCAGTTTTAGTCTTTTTGTTTCAGAAATTTCCTGCTTGTCTTGACACGATCATTGATCACTTTTTGTGTGAGTATGGGTACAAGATCTCAGGATGTTCCTTTGATTCTTCAAACGATGTCTTGAATGCTCCATTGAAAGGCCTCCGAATTTCAAGTGGCTTGTGGCTTGATCTTCAAAGAAGAACTTATATGTTTGTTCTTCTGAAGGGCCTCCGGGTTCAAATGATTTGATCTTCATCTAGAGGTGATTTGATCTTCATCTAGAGGTTTGGATTAGCATGATATGCATGATGTTCATGAAGTTTAAATTAACATGATAGGCATGATGTTCGTGGAGGAGCTTTTACTTTCAAGATCATGGGGCTTTTATTTTCATGATCATGCATGATCTCTGTATAATAACCATGATCTCTATATAAGTTTCAAAGCTGTTTGTATGATTTTCTTAGGATGAATACATAGAAATGAGTGGTCCTATTTATAACTGTAGGATAGAATAGTTTTGATAAGTTCAAACTCTTTTGATAAACCTAATTAACAAATTAGATAATATCAATATTATCCAAAATATATACAAATATACTAATATTAAAAATAATAAAATTATCAAATTTTAAGTGTACATTTATGTATATTTAACCTACCATGCATTTTTTTGCTCCTCTTTGTTCTGAGAATTAATTCCTTAGTTGATTCTAACATTATCTTCTCAACTCCTCTTTGTTCTAATAAATCCTCAACCTTGCAAACCTAATTTCAAACCTAAAAGGGGCCTTTG
>CM008343.1:2665113-2691348 GCA_002525835.2 Ipomoea batatas | reverse complement strand
CTTTGTATACAAGCTTGTAAATCTGTGTAATTTCATTCAAAAAAGCTAAACAGCAGGTACTCAAGTAGCTGAATTGTAAATATGTAATTTCATTCTTTTCTTTTGTAGCTTTCAATTATTTTAAATTTGGAAATGTAAATTTGTAATTTCATTGATTATTTATTTTTTAGTTTTAGAGTGAAGTATTGTAATTATTGTAATTTTTGGAATTGTAATTTCATAGTTTGTATTGAGAGTTACAATATGTAAAAATGAATATGGTTTTGTATTTTTTTTTAATTTTTTAAAGGGTATTCGCGTCTGTTGTACAAAGAACAGGCGCGGATACCCTATTTTTTTTAAATATTTCGCCACCAAATTGCGACGGAATTGCGATGGAAAAAAATTCCGTTGCTAATGCGCGACGGAATATTTCCGTAGCGATTCCATCGCAAAATATCGCGACGGAATAATTCCGTCGCGATTCCGTCGCAAATGAAGATACGACGAGCCGATACACGACGGAATGAATTCCGTCGCGATTCCGTCGCAAAACCTGTTTCGCGACGGAATTTTTCCGTCGCGAATCGCGAATTTTCTTGTAGTGTAGAGCTACGTACAGTGGGGGCAGTTGTCCCTTCCCCACGGCCCTACCCTCACCCCGTATATACCTCTTGTAAATATATATGTATGTATAATACATGGTTTAGAGTATATATAATTACAAGAAAACAGATAAATGCAAATAGGAAATGAGTTAGACTAGTTGGTAGCTTAGGCGTTTCACCCTAGAAAAAGTCTAAGGGTTCAAATAATATTTATGACTATACATTTTAAGTGTTTATTTTTTTCCAAATTATTTTTGTTTTAATATTTTGTTCTCATTAAAAATTTTTCTATAGGTTTCCAAAAAAAAAAATTTTCTATATCTGTTCCTGAACCGGGTCCATGCAGGTCCATAGTATAACTACTGTAACTTTTCATGGCCATACTTGTTACATCATGGAATTAATATAACCAAGGTAGTAGACTTTGGGAGCGTCGTTGTCAGACTCTAAAATATCTTAAAAACTCGTCTACATTTGGAGCCCATTACTCTAAACTCTAAAATATCTTAAAACTCGTTGGCAGTTGGAGTCCAACTGCGCTAGAGGCGGATGATAATCTCGACAATTTATATCGTGGACTACGAATTGCGTACCCCGTACTAAAACGACGCTGTTTTGGTCATTTTAATTAATGGTTTATTTTTTTGGAAATCATGTTTTCCATTTTGATAGGTCTGTGTATTTGTATTAATAATATTCTGTGTATTCTTTGAAGGCATTCTGTGTATTGTAGACTATGATTCTGTATAATCATGTTAGGGGTACTTAAACATAGGTTGTGACGTGTTTTGTGTATTCGAATGTTAGGAGTATGATTTATGTGTATTCATGTTAGTGGTACTTAAACACAAGGGTAATGTGTTTGTGTATTTGGTGTTTTGTAATTATTTTGTAATTATAATATTGTTATGTTATAAAGTTTATAATATATGTAGTTGTAACTCTATGTAATTTATTTAATAAATAGACTTTATATTAATATTTATATAAAGATACAATTAATTGTATTAATTAATATTTGTAATATATGTAATATAAATAAAGTATATATATAATACTTGTGAATGATCTAAATAAATATATAATATATAAAAATATTTAATAGGTGTCTTTAGCATAATTGGTTATAATAGTATTAAATTAAGTAAATAATCAATAGTTTAAGTCTTGTTATTAACAATATATTTAAATTATTATTACAATACCCACGTGCCAAGCCCATCTGAGCTCAAAACAACAACTTAAGGGGTGTATTCAATCATAAATTTTATAAACTTTTAAAGTCTTTTATGAACTTTAAAAGTACCAACGTGCCAAGCCCAGCTGAGCTCGAAACAAGAACTTATATTTTCAAAACAAGAAATTAAGGGGGTGAATTCAATCATGACTTTTATACACTTTAAATATCTTTTGTCAACTTTAAAAGTTTAGCGGTATGCAATTTAGACTTTTAAAAAACTCTTTAAAAGTCCACCGGTATTGGATACAGACTTTTCAAAACTTTTTAAAAGTATACTGATATTCGATTTAGACTTTTATAGAATCTTTACAAGTCTACTAGTATTCAAAAAGTTATTAACTTTTAAAGACTCTGATCTGTCAAAATAGGATTTCTGTAGACGTTTTCTTCATTAATATAAATAGATGAAATCCAACCGTTCAACCCCAAACTTTTCAAGATTCTCTACAAACTTTTTTCCTATATCTAAACTGGACAAACTTTTCATCAATTTTAATATTAAATTGGTAAAATAAATGGTAAATTACATTTTTGGTAAGGAGCGTACCAACCCTCCACCGTCCAGTAGTTATACCGTGGACCATGGTCCCGCATTGTGGACCATGGGTTATGGCTGATAATGCAGGTGTGTTGAACTGATACTGTAGTTGTGTTGAACAGATACTATAGTTGTGTTGAAAGGGAACTGCAATTGCGCGGAACAGATGTCGTTTCATCCGTCTGAAACTGCAGTTGTGTTGAACGGATACTGTAGTTGTGTTGAACGGATAAACGGCCTCTTTTCCGCGCAACTGCAGTTTCCTTTTAACACAACTGCAGTATCTTTTCAACATAACTGCAGTATCCGTTCAACACAACTGCAGTATCAGCCATGATCATGTTCCACAATATAATTTGCGTCCTCCATAATAATTAACATAGATATATAGGATTTGGTTTGTATTGATGATTATTATATCTTCAACAACATCCATGGAGTCATGTACACCGCTTGATCAAATCATCATCATAGCAACATTATATTGTACCATATTCCTTTGGCCAAAATCTCGATGGCGGTGGATTCCCAAAAGATCACGGCATAATTTTGAAATTCAAAATACAAATTAAAATCGTGCTTAACGCTAAAAAAATAATTTTTAGCAAACAAATATATACTCCGTACAAACTCAATGTATATATAAAAATTAATGTTGATTAAAGTAAAACAATCAACCAGGCATAGATTGATAAAAATTCTTGATACCAAATGTTAGATCTAAAATATAGTCTAACGTTATAGAATAAATCTACGAGAAACTTAACCTTGTATTAGCGGAAACGAAAGTCGTGTCGATCTCCAACCATAGTTGATAGAGCAGAGTGTTAGCCATTTTGTTCCACACTTAACTTAGAACCCTAGATGGTGTACTTGTATTTTGTATTTTTGACTAGTATGAGTACCATAACTTTAGATACTATATAATTGTCTGTTATGCATTCCATAAATACAGGCCTTATGAATGGCAGATGTTCATCAAGAAAGGAGTAAAGGTTAAAATAACAAGATAATCATACAAGATAAATATTTTAATTCATACTTTTTCATTCTAGACATTTTGATAATTATATTTAGTGAAAATTAATTATATTTTCTTTATGTATAATATACTCTATTTATGTGGCAATCAATATTATTTATTTATTTATTGTTTTACAATGCATTAATTTATTTATGATTTATAAAAATATATTTTTGTAAGAAAATTATAAATAATAATATATTAATAGAAGTTATGGAATGTTTGTAGGGGTGTATTCAATTTAGAGTTTTAATGATGTTTGCAGACTTTTTAATATGAAAAAGTTTTTAAAAGTATATAAATGTTTGTCATATCGATATTTATAGAGTCTTACAAAGTTGATGAAAGTTTAAAAGATTCTAAGAAAGTCTATAAAAACTTTACAAAAGTCAATTAAAATCAGTCACTTTAAAAGTCTTGAAAGCCTTTAAAAATCTTGATTGAATACACCCCCATTGATTTGTTTTTATTAACTTTTCATTTTCTTTTTTTTTTCTCCCTCCCTCTATCTTACATGCAAGGAGGGAGCTAGAAATTTCTTCTAGCAGGGGCGAAGTATTAAAATAAAATAGATAGTTAAAAAAAAAGAAGAAATACTTAAGAAATATAATCATAAATATTAAATATATGCGATAAATAAAACGCGTAAAAATTTTATAAAAACATTAATAACAAAATACGAAACATAATTAATTTGATAAATTAATTCAAATAGAAAAAAACATTATAAATTACATATATCTCATTATGAATATTAAAAAAATTATATATATATATACAAAAATTAATAAAGGAATTAAATTGTGCTGCCCACAAGATTCAAACATGCGACCTTTCCTATGACAAAATATGACAAATTACCATCTTGTCTAACTAATCCATTATTTATAAAATCTGTTTTTATTTATTTATATCTAAAACATGTCATATATATATACATATATACATACAAGGCTATATATGGAGTGGGGTAGAGGTAGGATGAGTTGGGCAGCAGTCCCCACTGCCGCCACAGTGGCTTTGTCGTCAGTGCTTACATAGCTTCTAAAAACTTGTGAAAAAAAAAAAATCAATACTCATGGCCACAGAAGTCAATAGCAATGAGTAATTTCCCTGGCCTACATTTGACGGAGGAACATCTGTCGGCGCCGGCAAATCGAACGTCTTTATCGTCGTCGGCTCGCCTTTATCGTCTCTAATGAATACTTTCTGGTATGATAATAACGTACACGGTATTCCCATCTTTTCATTCATTACTGTTGGGTCAAGCCACTAACTACATCAAACAACGTAACTAGGAAGAAACTAACGTTAATGTGAAAGCAAGAATGGATAAACTATAACAACCAATTGTAATTTCCGTGAATGCAAGGTTTAACATGCATTATTGGAGATAAATGTAGTTTGTAGATCGGAGAACAAGCTAAGAACCTGAAGTTGCATAAGGTCTTAAGGATCCCTGAAGAAGATGGCGCTGAATTTGTGAGTGCAAGCAACTCCACTGTGGGTCTCCACCTCTATCATACACATTATTAGTTACATACTAATAATAATATGTAAATGGTTATTAGATTATTATCGAGCAAATACTATTTTTGGTCCCATGACTATTAGCAAAATGACAATTTTGATTAACATGTTTAATTTCTATCAATTTTGGTTCCACGACTATTGTTATAGTACAATTTTCATCTACGACTATTGTTTTAGTGTCAAAATTCATCGCGCTGGTTACCCATCCGTTTAAAACGTGCAAAAATATAAAATTGCTAAGGGTATTTTCGTCATTTTAAACTAAATATCGCAATTCGAACATGAATAAAAGGATTTAAGTCCTAAGGTCGATCAAAATTCACAGTTTTTCTCCTCCTTTTACCTTAATTTGAGGAGGAAAACTGTGAATTGTGATCAATCTTAGAGCTTAAATATCTCTGTTTATGCTTAAATTAGGATATTGAGTTGAATATGATGAAACTACCTTTAAGAATTTTAGATTTCGGCACGTTTTAAACGGATGGGTAACCGGCGGAATTTTGGCACTAAAACAGTAGTTATGAGACTAAAATTGGTACTAAAATAATAGTCATGGGACCAAAATTGGTAGAAATTAAATGTGTGGACCAAAATTGTTATTCTGCTAATAGTCGTGGAACCAAAATTGATATTTGCTCGATTATTATCTTACGTAACTATATTTAAAACTCATTATTAAAAATGTTAATGTAATTAAGGAAATAGAACATCATGACATACTTGACGCATTAAAAAGATATCGAGACTACAACAATGCTGCAATAAATCTTGCAAATTCAGGAAATGAATAAATTTAAAAAATAATCACCGATGTAGCATTCATTGATCTTATAGGTAAATTACTTATTGTGCATTCTTTAAATATATTAGAACTAATATAAATTTACAATTCATTTCATTTTCTAAACTCAACCTACTTGGATTAAAGACAAAATCAGCATCAACATTGACAACAAAAAAACTTAGTATATATATAGGATGTAGTCACTATTTAAAAAAGTTTTATGCAAAAAGTGGCCTGGAAATTTTTTTTTTTTTTGAAATAGGTGGCAAACTATTTAATTTCATGCATTGTAGTGAAAAAGTAGCAATGGGTACTCCAAAATTAGTATCAATTCAACAAAAGAAATTACAAAAAGCACACACGCATACACACAAAGTCAAGTACTACATTCATTCATACTAATTCTAAAAATATGAACTTCAAAATGAATAGGTGCAAAATGGATATGGAAATTATTAATGAAACTGGGCACATTGCGGCATTAGTATTTAGACTACTTGTAGAATCATTGTTACTATCAAGTAAAACAAGTTATAGAACTAGAGCAAGATGTACTATTGATGAACTTTCTACAAATATAATAAATTAAATATTACTTTCGCATCTCACAACACAAGAAACATATAGGGAAAAACTATCACGGCCAAATATCAACAGATTCTTGCAAAGTCATAGTACAACTAAGATCTCAGTCATATCTACAACAAAACAAATCCTAATAGGTTTAGACTATAATCCCATTACATGACGTTGCCTTCTATGCTATCACAAATAACCCAATTACAAATGACATACTACGAATAAAAAAAAAAGGATAAGTATTGAAGATGAAGACAATAACAATGCTACTTAGAAAAGAAATTACAAAGACTTAGATAAATTCAAACCAAAAGTAATATTTATTTATACTATCATTTTTAGACTAGCTAGTGTTCTTACAAAGTTATAACCATTTATTTTAATAATTATTATAATCAATTTCTCATATATTATCTTGCATTCATATACTTTGAATTATCATTTATATAAACAAATTCAATATTCAATTACCTATGCATGAACATCTCTGATATAATCTCGCATTCATATACTTTGAAATACTTATTTAAATATAAGTATTGATATTAATTATCTCATTCATACAACGCGCGTGAAAAGCTATGCATTACAGAAAATTAAATCTTACAACAGTACAGTGTGAATCCAAAAAAAATTGTGTGCGTACAACGACAACAAGGAAGCTGCCGGATGACTGGGAAACACTACAGCATGCAGTTAGCAGACGTGATGTGCAAGTCAATTAATGGCGGATCAAGAAAAATATTTTAGTGGGGCGAAATATAAAAAAGATAGAATTAAGTTGCCCCCTTATATGAGAGATTGTGGGTTCGGGATGAAGGGTGGGAGTATATAGAGAGTGGGGATAATAGGGGTTAGTGAGGGTAGCTCCATGTAGGGGTGTGCATTCGGTTAATCGAACCGTTTTAACCGAACCGAATTAATCGAAATTTTAAAACCTTTAACCGTTAACCGAACCGAAGTATGTGTTACCGAATTAACCGAACCGAAATTTTTTCGGTTAACCAATTAACCGAACTTTTTTAACATAAAATATAAAATTCTAAAAATAACACCTAAAATAATAAATCCAATTAAAATAAAATACAAATCATCCATAACTTCAAATATTCAAACATCCATAACTTCAAATCTTCAATCTAATTAGTATTTAGTATTTATATTTAATTATTTATCTATATATATAAAAATTCGATTAACCGTTCGGTTAATTCGGTTAACCGACCTTTCGAACCGAATTAACCGTTAACCGAAATTTCAAGATTCCTTTAACCATTAACCATTAACCGAATTTTTCGGTTCGATTAATGGTTAACCGAATTTTTCGGTTCGGTCGGTTAACCGAAAAATTTCGGTAAATTGGACACCCCTAGCTCCATGCTGGATCCGCAAGTGAAGTCAATAACTCTTTTCTATAGAATTTTTTAATTTATGAAAACGACATATTTCTACTTCAATGTGTCAGACGTCGGTACAGATTTTATGCCTATATATAGGCAGGCATGCCTACAGTACAGCCCATTGCCCATTCATTCAATATTATCTTATAATTATAATTCCCTTACAAAATAAGGGTTACGTTGTTAATTAGCCCAATTAAAACATGAAGCCCACCAACAGCTCACCCAATCGTTATATCGTGGACCAGGATCCACATACCACAGTGCACTGTGGATCCTGGTTCAAAATGACGTCGTTTAGAATGTTAGTGGACGGTGGCGCAAATGACTTCAGAGAATACACATAATTCTTGTCTAGAATACACAGAATGACTTGAGGGAATACACAGAATATTGACACAAATACGTAGAAATCATCCTCTTAATATTCGAATACACAAAACACGTCAGCCTATGTTTAAGTACCCCTAACATGAATACACAGAATCATAGTCTACAATACACAGAATACCTTCAAAGAATACACAGAAAATGAAAACACCAAATACACAAACACATCACCCCTATGTTTAAGTACCACTAATACACATAATCCTTGTCTAGAATACACAGAATGACTTGAGAGAATACACAGAATATTGACACAACTACACAGAAATCATCCTCCTAACATTCGAATACAGAAAACACATCACAACCTATGTTTAAGTACCCCTAACATGAATACACAAAATTGTAGTCTACAATACACAGAATGCCTTCAAAGAATACAAATAATATTAACACAAAAACACAGACCGCATCCTCCTAACCTTCGGATCATCTAGTTGTTTCAAAAACATTCCTATAATTATTCTCATATAGTTCAATCAACAAATATCAAATACGAATTCATTTATTTGAATCAACAACAAACATATCAAAACCGCCAATTTGAACAACACAAAATTTTTTAAAAATATATTTGGAAGTTAACGGTCGAAATGGGAAACATGATTTTCAAACAAACAAACCATTAATTAAAATGACCAAAACGACGTAGTTTTGGTACGGGGTGCACAATGCATTGTGCACCCTGGTCCACGATATAAATTGCCCAGTTCACCAAGACCTGGCCGGTGTTTGACGGAGAAAAATCGTCAGCAGCAAATGAAAGATCTTTACCTTATACATTAATTAGTATAAGGATCCGTGAAAAATATAATACATTTAAATCATTCCAAATTAGTATTACATTTTCATATTGATCGACCTGACTCGGCTTTTCGCAAGGATAAGGATCCGTGAGACAGTCTCACAAGTGTAACACATTGCATTAAAGTGAACGCCAAATGAAAAAAAAATTAACAGTTACAATTTTTTTTATAAATTATAGGGAAAATGTACAAATTAAATAGGCCCTGAACTATTCGGGGGATAGCAATTAATCCACTGAACTCGAATAAGCACCAAATTCATCACTGAACTTGCAAAAAAAGAGCAATTAGCATTTTTAACAGGTTAACAACAAGTTTGTGTTGGTTAGGATGCCATGTGTAATTTTTAATTTTTAATTTTTATATATATATAAAATTGCATATCGTGATTTTTTTGCAATACTATAGATGCTATAGAATAATACAGAGTATTATTTAAAAAAAAAAAGCAAAAAAACAAAAACTTGTGTGAGACCATCTTACCATGAGACGGGTCGGATCAGGTCGGGTCAAGGCGAACATGTGATACTTATACGCATAAATATCATAGTTATATGCTCAAGTGTAATACTACTCATTTTGCTAGTAAAGTTTCTCTTTGAGATGAAGCAAATTTCATATATTCATGGCCATAATACTTGTTATAACCCATAAATCACTTCCAAAGTGGGAAAGGCCAAGGTGGCAAACAAAATTATTTATTAAAATTGAAAAGAAGAGATACAATCTTGTCGAGCAGAGAAAAATCAACGTCTCCATACTAATATAAATAATTCAAACAAACCCTAACAATTATAAGTATAGAAAACATAAGCCTATCAACAAAAACACAGGCCAATAATGAAGGCCTAAATGAAAAGTGGCCCTAAAACTCGTCGATCACAAGATTCTTAGACAACCAAATGAGAAAGCAAAGGAAAAAAATAAAACTAAAAGCGACAAATAACACTAGCTAGCCCCCATGCGACCTAATTAAGTAAACTTGAAAGCCCCACTTGTGTCCCAAAAGATAAGGCATCCACACCATTTAAGCTGAGGCAGTCCAAAGGCTACTTGGTGTAGGTCAAATTGATATGATCATTTGTTAGAAATAAAGTTGTTAAGCGTTCTTTCACTCGATTGGTATCCATTCCAAGTCTAGCTGTAAATGCCTATTCAACACAAAATTAAGAAAAAATAATTAGCAATGTCATCAACAAACTTATAATCAATAACAACAAAAGATAAATCAACGATGCAGCGTGCCAAAACATGCATAATCGTGTGCACCGTCCAGACAACTCAACTGGTTCTTGGGTGGTAAATTGTGAGTAATGATACATGATCAAACTCAGTCACACTCAATGTGAGATTAAACCCATTGGACAAATTATATCATGGACCAGAATTCACCTTCCATGGTGATCCCTACCCTGATCCAAAATGACATTCAGATTATGTCTAAACACTTAACATATTATGTACTTATAAATAAATTAAAGACACATAATTTGTTAACTAGAAGCACATAATATATGCGTACACATAATTTATTAACTGAAGCCAACTGCAATATAATCGCATAATTGTTTTTATATCTGTCCACAATGCAAGGTGGACCATGGGTTATGATATAATATCATATAGTGGGCTCCTTGTGGACACCAGACACTGGCCCTTCCACTTAATAGATTGCTGAGTCACCGTGATTTACCAATCCACTATCCTATGAGATTGAGTTGTGGGGTCTGATTGAGGGCGAAGGAATCCTGCCTTTCCGTGGACAAAACATGCATGATCGAGTACTTAAGAGTTTGTACAATTTAGAGTAATTTTGCTCAAAATGATGCTGTTTTGAGTTAAATAACCCATTAAAAAAGAAGAACAATACCTAGGAGGTCTAGTCGGCGCGCCTAGTAGGCCTAGGCGGTTAGCGCCTAAGCAGCTTAGGTTGTACTTAGGCAGCCTATTCGGAGCTTAGGCGGTCGTCTAGCCGGCCACCATTTAAGGTGATATGCTAGGCAGTTGACCAATGCCTAGCGCCTAGGCGGGGATTAATCGGCGCCTATGCGGGATTTTTGTAACACTGGTAATTAATAACAACACTAAATTTCCTGCGTGCTAGCTAGATGAATCAGATGCTTATACAACCCATCCAGATGAAAATGGCTGTAGTGCTTATTATACCTTGCAAAGAATGGTATGGTACATCTTGAGATCCACAGTGTTGTTGGTTGCACTCACAACTTCAGCGCCTTCTTCTTTCAGAATCTGAAATATTTTATGCATCTTCAGCTTCTTGTTCTCATGCCCACACACTATATTTATCTCCAAAGTTTCACCTGTCTCACTTTCATTCACGTCGATTTCAATTGGTAGTTGTAGAAAATCCTTTCTTGCTTTCAGATCATTAACGTTGTTCTCTAGTTGTTTGATGTACTTAGTGGCTTGATCCAACACGTCGAATGCCGGCGATGTTTTCTGTCGTTTGCCGACAACAACTCATTCATTAACCAAACATATATAGACAAATATGATTATAATAAATTACGGCAAATTTTGCTGTAAACCATGCATCAAAATACATTCACATAAATACTTAATTTGATGCATAAAAATAGCGAACCTATCTAGATTTATGAGTATAGATGGTGAAGTGTGCTGAATAAATCTAATTATGCTCTACATAGAAATAAGATATTCAACAAATAATGAACCTTATATACATCATAAGTGAGCCTAGAACTTTAATCAGTTTGTACATGTTCAAATGATAGTGAAGCAAATAAATAATAGGCTTTCAAAATGTTTTCATTGTGTTTTTGTACACTTTCAAATAATAATGTATAAAAATAATATACTATTATGCATAGAAATAGTGTATTAATTACTCTATGCATGCATGGTCGATACTAGATCATAATCCACCTATGCATAATGTATTACTTTATGCATGGTCGATACATCTGTGTAGATTATGGTTCACTTAATAAGCATTGAAGAAATGATAGGTAATATTAATACCAATGAGTTTTCTGCAGAGACGAGAGAGGCGAGGCGACGATAAAGGCTTTTCATTTGCTCCCGCCGATATTTCTCCTTCAAATGCCGGGCTGGTCTCTGTACGCTATTGTTGGACTGCATGTTTTGGTCTCAATATATAAGATTGTATTGATAATGAGAAGCACATATTCAATACTACATGGATCGGAGATGTGTATTTATAGGCATAAAATGGCTATCGTGGTCAACCACAGAAAAAAGGGGAAACACTAGACATTGCGTGGTCACGTAAGAAAACGATTGTTTTCTGACAACTTTTGAAAATAACATATCTATCTCCTTCCACGTGGAGAAAAAAATGCTTTGAAATATTATTGTCCAAAGTAAACTCAAAAACTTCAGCCGCGAGCTAGATGACAAAAAACTGGATCGCTGGAGTCTAGAACAGTTTCATGGGATAATTTGCACCTGAGATGGTCTCATATAAGACTTCCTGAAAATAATATTGTAAATTTATTAAAGAAATTAAAATTCGGATTCATACAAGTAAGAGTTAATTCCATTTTTGGTGATAGTTTATAGTGAAAGATGTGTTTTTCACTTTTAGACTTTTTATTTCAAAAATTTCCTCTTGTCCTGACACGACCATTTTTTTTGTCTGTGAGGACATTTTGGTCTATTTAACCTACCATTTTTTTGCTCTTCTTTGTTCAGAGAATTAATTCCTTAGTTGATTCTGACATTATCTCCTCTTTGTTCTAATAAATCCTTAGCCTTGCAAACCTAATTTCAAACCTAAAACGGGGCATTTGAGTGGATATATATACATCCAAATATTTTTATATTTACAAATTTATCCAAATATATACACTAAATTCTAAATTTTTCTCTGCAAGTCTGTGACGTTGCTTTCGGACGTCAGGTGAAGAGGTTGGATTTGGTTTGGACTTATTTTAGATTGAAAAATTTGAAATATGCATTGTGGACCACTGTTTAGATTTTCAAATTTAAATTATTAGTGAAAATAAATAAATAATGATGTGCGCAAGAGAAATAGAGATTGTTTGAGTTCTCGAACTAAAAATAAATCCGAGTGAAAATCGAACTAATTTTCAAATTTAAATTATTTGTGAAAATAAATAATGATGTGCACAAGAGAACTAGAGATTGTTTGAGTTCTCAAACCAAATATAATTCCGAGTGAAAATCGAACTATTGCAAACCGAATTGAAGTATAATTTGAAACTGAATGGTTTCATTTTTTTCAAAATCGAAAAATACTGAAACTAAACTTTTGTCTGTAGTTCATGATTAATTTTGACATTTTTCCTTTAATGAATGCAAATAGTTTTAGAATTACCTTTTTAATCAGTAAGATGTTATTATTGTAATAGATGCACTCAACCCATGTTGGTCTGCTTTTTAGTTGAACAAAGTTCAAGTTCGTTGATTGAGTTTTCAGTCAAATTCTAAGTCAGTCGTCCTACTGTTTCTGTCACGGCGTCGCCTAGCAACAATATGAATGTTGGAAAATACATTCCGGGCATATAGCTAGTCAAAAGTCTAAATGTGGGGTAGTACTGTGCAGTTGTGTTGTGTTGAACTGATACTGCAGTGTATTGAACAGATGAAACGACATCTGTTCCGCGCAACTGCAGTTCCCTTTCAACACAGCTACAGTATCAGTTCAACACAATTGCAGTATCAGTCCAACACAATTGCAGTATCAGTCATGACCATGGTCCACTGTATAATTTGCGCACAGAAACATATCCTGCGATTTACCTCTTCTTAAAATCGTATGAATAAGGATAAGGGTCCTAACATTTTACATGGCGTTTAATTGGAAGGAAAGAATTAGGGGGCAAAAAAATTGTAATTTTGTGGTTAAAAAATAAAGTGAAATTTAAATAACATTATTGTTTGTTAGGCAGGAATATTAGACGATGCATTTTATGTTTGTACTATATAAATGCGTTGAAACATTGTTCAGTGGTACAAACAAAACAAAATCAAAAACTTCAGCGGCGAGATGACAAAAACTGGATCGCTAGAGTCTAGAGCTGTTTCATTGGATAATTTATTACCGCATTTGATATTATACACACACACACACTAAATTCTCAATTCCCTATCTCAAATTTTCATAATTATTCTTTTTTTTTTTCTCAATTTTCTCTACAAGTCTGTAACGTTGTTGTCAGATGACAGACGCAACTGAAGAGGTTGGTTAGGTTGAACTTATTTTAGATTTAGAAAATTTGAAATTTGCATTGAGGACTTGTTGTTTAGATTTTCATATTTAAATTATTATTGAAAATAAATAAATAATGATGTGCCCAAAAAAATTAGAGAATGTTTGAGTTCTCAAACCAAATCTAAATCCGAGTGAAAATCGAACTATTGCAAATTGAATTGAAGTATGATTTGAAACTGAATGGTTTCATTTTTTCAAAATGGGGAAAAAAAACTGGAACTGAGCTGAATACCAAATAAAAAAAAACGCCTACTACTAGGAGAAACATTAACATGCAAAATTTTGTCAAATTTATAATTTTGGACAATTTAAGGATTTAATTGCACTTTTTTAGTTGATCATCCAATTACACTTTTGTGTGTAGTTCGATGACTAATTTCAACATTTTTCCTTTAATGAATGCAAATAGTTTTAGAATTTCATGAACGCAATTCACTCTAACTAAACCATGAAATTGTAATTCCATGGATTTTGGTATGAATGGAATTACAATTCTATCCTACCAAACACCCCATTAGGGTTTAAACCTAAAGTAGGAAAATAGTACCTATACTCTCAATTTTACTCTAAACATTTACTTTCTACTCTAAACATTTTTAGGTAGACAACTTTTTCGACAAATTATTTTGTGGACTCGTGTCCAAAATAAACAATTTACATATAAAATGTTCATAATTTAGATGTTGAATGTTCACAACTAAATGTCCACAATTTATATACTGAATGTTGACAATTCAAATTGTGAACTTTCAGTAGGAGCAGTTGCCCCCTCCCCACGGCCCCACCCCTCACCCCATATATACCCCTTGTGTACGTAAGGTGTGTGGTTTGTGTACTTAAGGTGCGCAGTGTATTCTCAATTGAAGGTGCACCATTTAAAATTTGTAGGTGTGTGGTTTATGTTTTTAGCTTAAGGTGCGTCGTTTGTGTACTTAAGGTGCGCCGTTATAATACTTAAAGTGAGTACTGCACAACCATATGGGAAGATATAATTGCATTTGAACCCTTCTCTATATGAATACATATGTATGTATGTATGTATAGTACATGGTTTAGAGTATAATTACAAGAAAACAGATAAATGTAAACAGGAAATGAGTTAGACTAGTTGGCAGGTTATGCGTTTCACCCTAGAAAAAGTCGAGAATTTGGTATAACTACCGCAACTTTTCATGGTCATACTTGTTACATTTGGAGCCCACTACTCAAAAATATCTTAAAACTCGTCCACTATAAATCGAAACTTTGTCTAGACATAAAAAGTTCCTTGCTAGTACAGTTCTATAAATCAGACAACATTTTCATTCATATTGGAGTACCATTGGTTATTGTGGGCTGCCAAACTTAGATTCTTAAGAATTAAAATTTCACATATATGTGTGAAATGTTTGAAACATTCGTAGAAAATTGAAGCAGATTGTGACGATGGCCAACCAGAATTTGTTTTCGGCCCAACATTGTTTACATGCATGGAGCTATTATTACACCATGTGCAACAAATTTTACAATGGATCGTGATCACATTGTAATAGGTTGTTCGATAATGCGCAGTCGGTGTAAGAACCAGCTGTTTGTGCACTAGCATTTAGTCCAACTAATCTTAGTGTTAATTGTAAACAAATTTATTTTCTTATTAGCGTACTTAAGGGCAGCCTCATCAATGATTTTTTGTGGGATAATGTCAGGAATCATGCCATGTAATATGAGAGAAGAGAGAAGAGAGAGAAGGTGGGGTGCTTCTGCAAAATATGAGAGCTTGGAACAGTGCAAAACTGTTCCAGGTGGGCGCGCCTGACACAATCTTTTCTATTTTTTTTTTATAAATCATATTTGTTTTTTTTCCTTCCTCCCATTTTGTCTTTCGTAATCACATTTACAAAAACTCCTCAATAACCGCGAAAAAAACTCCATTGATGAGGATGCTCTAACTATTTTATATAAATAAAATGCAATTTTTAATTTTCTTCCATCGGGTATAAATAATTGCAGTGGCTAGTAGTGAAGTATTATATGGTGGATTTATGGTTTGCTCTCCAAGATAACCTATCAATATGCCTAGGAATGGTAATACAACTCAAATTCAAATTATTTTTAATAACCTTTACATTTTATTATATAAATTTTGATTTATTTGTTGTTTTAAATTATTGATATACTCCAATTAATTTGTTAATTATTATGTACTTATTTAATTTTATTATCAAATTAATCAATACATGTGCGACATGAACACTACAGAAGGACGAATATATTTCAGTTGTGACTGTTTGCATAAGGCAGAATCAGACGGTGAAAATCTATCAAAAGTACACACTCCTGAATTTCTAAATAGTTTGGGATTGTTTGGAATCCCTAATCATTCATTGACATTAAAGGTTGGTGCACCTGTTATGTTATTGCGGAACATAGACCACCCTCATGGTCTTTGCAACGGTACGCATCTCATTGTCACAAGATTGACAGATCACATTGTTGAAGCAAGAATAGTGATAAGCGCCAAAGATAACTAGGCTAATGGTCTAAGTCGGGGTAAATTAGGAATGAATTTGTATCCTTTTGTGAACTATTTATGACATTTCTAAGCTCTAATGTGTAAATCAAGTGCAAATCCTATTTTTGGCACACTTGGAATGTTTTAGTAGGTTTTAGAGATGTAAACAAGAAGCATGTAAACTAGGCAAGACAAACAAAGCAAAGGAGAAGAGACCACAGACATGGACTATCTGCTCCACACGTGGAGAAACTTTAGAGACGGTCCACGCTGCTCGTCCAGGCGTGGACGGGTCAATCCGAGATTAAAAAGCCAAGGGCAATTTTGGGGAAGCTATTTAAGGTCTAATTTAGGAAATTCTAGGGAGTTCTTGATATTATTACATTTTATATAATATTCAATGTTATAATTTATATAATTATATATCAACTCAAATATTCTTAAAATATTATAACAAATTTATTTTGTATAATGTATGAGCGATAATACTAGTTAACAATAATATTGATAATGTCCAAACTACATATATTCTTATTTCATATCTAGTCAATATTTATAATTATTTTATTTGAATTTTGTATTCATTACAATTCTTAGAATTGTCTTAGTTGAGGCCCAGCTTATGACTTAAATGTCGTGTTCTTTTAAAACTATTGATTAGACGTTCTCTTTTATAGTTCCTCTGTCTGTTACAGCCTAAAGAAATAAATGTCTCATCATCAGGATTTGATTTGTGATTTTCTTATAAGGAGTATCAACTGAGTACAAGATGCTTAGCAAATTTCATCTTCTTAAACGTATGTTAAGGCTAGACCAAATTATAATTGGTAATTGTAATAGTATAACAGTAAGACCAAATTTAAAAGTAAGATTATTTAATGAATGCAAATAGTTCTTTTTTGTTTTTTTAATAATTAGAATCTAAGCTTATTTATAGTAACTGTTTTTTTTTTTTTTGAAATCTTATAGTAACTGTTAAATGTAAATAATTTTAAAATCGCATCTTTAATCAGTGAAGTGTTATTATTGTATTCATCGAGCTGAGAATTTTAATAAATGCACTCAACCCATGTTGGCCAGCTTTTAGCTGAACAAAGTTCAAGTGCGTTGATTGAATTTTCAGTCAAATTCTTAGTCAGTCGTCCTACTATTTCTGTCACGGCGTCGTCGAACAACAATATGAAAGTTAAAAAATATATTCTTAGGGGTCACACTTGTGTGAGACCGTCTCACGGATCCTTATTCGTAAGACGGGTCGGATCGGATTAAAACACCATGCAAATGTCATACTTATATGTGCAAATCTCACACTTATATGCTCAAATATAACACTAATCAAAAATACAATTTTTGTTACTTATAAGAGAAAAAGTAATACATTTTTCATAATAAGTAATGTTGACAAGTGCCACTCACTTATAAGGGCAAATATAATACTTTTGAGGAAAAATGTAATACTTTTAAATCGAAATGTAAAAGTATTGTATTTTCCCTTAAAAGTATTACATTTATCCTAATAAGTAACAAAAATTTTATTCCTGATTAGTATTACATTTGAGCATATAAGTATGACATTTATGCATATAAGTGTTACATTTGCATCCTGACCCGATCCGACCCGTCTCATGGTAAGACGGTCTCACACAAATTTTTGCCTATTCTTAGAAATAAGTCAATGGTTAAAAGCCTGGAAAAAAAATAAATAAAAGCAAGTACTCAAATATCCAGTTTCACCGAGACATATCCCAATGCAAGATCCTCGATTAGATTTAGGGTGGTGCATTGATTCATTTTTTTTTTTTTTGTGTATTTCTTAATATTATTAATGCTTTTGTGCATAATTAATAATGCAGTCGCACCGACTGCATGTTAAGACATGATCGTACTGGAACTTGGCTATATATATATAATTACATATCATGATTTTTTTTTTGCAATACTATAATTGCTATAGAATAATACGAAGTATTATTTTAAAAAAATTATGTAATAATAATAATAATAATAATTAATTATTATTATTATTATTATTATTATTATAATAATATTTTCTATTGGCATATTTATATTTTTTAAACACATATTTAATTTCTAATCCTTAAACCAACTAAACACTAGAATAATATTCATAAAGTCTTATTCTTTTTTTTTTGAATACTATTGACCTTGTTACATGTAGTATCTGTTCATATACTCTCTCAACCTACTGCTATCCTATTCTTTCAGTAAACTAAACAATATAATACAATTGCTATCCTATTCATTGTCTATTCCATATTTCCATATATGAAATAGTATTCCTAAAACGCATTCAGTGAACCAAGCATGAAGGGAAAGAGTAAGTATATTTTGGGAGTCATTTTCATTTTTGGTCCTACTATTATTGTGGCATTGTCAATTTTAGTCTACTTCACTAATTTTTGCCACATTGCGGCCAATCTTATTTAGTCATTGCCACTTTTAGTCCACCGTTAAAATTTTCGTCAAATAATCGTCCAAAACAGGGGAATTTTGATCTTTTCATGCTTTAATCATCTCCTTTACCCTTTGTAGTGGTTTTCCTTACAGATTTTCATCCAATGAAGAGGTCCGACGAAAGCCATGGCTTTGTAATGTGGCTCACATGACTTTTGCCGGACCTCTTCAATGGATGAAAATGTGTAAGGAAAACCACTGCAAAGGGTCAAGGAGATGACCAAAGCATGAAAAAACCCAAAATACCCCTATTTTGAACGGCAATTTGGCGAAAATTTTAACGGTGGATTAAAAGTGGCAAGGACTAAATAAGACTGGTCACAATGTGGCAAAAATTAATGATGTGGACTAAAATTGGGAATGCTCCAATAATAGTAGGACCAAAAATGAAAATGACTCTATATTTTGGTTCTATAAAAAAGGAGAAACAAATTAAAGTGTATAAAAAAAATGTGATCTCTATTGACTTAATTTATTTAATAGAAAAAACAAAAGAAAACATTAAAAGAAGGCATTGTAGGTATTTCATATATATTGTTTTGAATATAATCCTACAAAAGGATTATTTCCATGAATTAACAAGCACAAAAACGAAAGGATTGATGGTTGGGTTAACTTGAGTCGTGTGATATCCACATTATTCCTAAAACCATATTTGTTACCTCCCTTTAGTGTTATGAGCGTTTTAGTCTAGATTTCTCAGGATAAAACAAGCTACGGTTCTAAGTTTGAGCACTCAAATAATAGATTCCGGCGAACTAGAACAATGTTATGATCATAGAGGATTGAAGAGAAGGATGAACAGAGTTTTGAGAGGTAGAAAGATGATTTTCAGTGTGTAAAATCACCTACTCAACCACAACTTATATAGTAGTTGATGGATTAAATAACATTTAACCGTGACATTAAAACTGATAATAAAAACAGACGACCATTAACCTCGGAATTAATTCTCAAATTCAAAATTGGAATTAATTCATAATTAATTCCGTAACATCTAAATTAATCCCAGAATGGTACTCCAAAGAGTAGTTCGAGTAGTTACTACTCCGAATGGTACTTACAAGAGGAGGAGTCAAAGACTACCATTTCAGTCAAACCTGTTTGACCGAACGGTAAGTACAACCACTCGGTCAATCAGGGTTTGACCGAATGGTAAGTCCTCCACCTGAGTAGTACATGTTACTACTCCAATCATTATTATATGGACCATGTCCACACAGCTAATCAAAATACACTTTTAATATACTAAAATTACATTATTTGTGTATATAAATTAAAGTACATTATTTGAATTCAAAAAGTACATTATTTTATATATACAATTAAATAATGTCCTTTCAGTAAACAAAAAAATGTATCTTTAATATATTAAAAATGTACTTTATATTCATGATCCACATAGTTACATAGTTATGTGGACCATAGTCCACACACAATAATTTGCCTTACTACTCAAACAGTAGCTAAAATTGTTGGAAAATATTTTCAAAAAGTTGGCTTAACTTAACCACAACGCCAATCACTTTTACAAGAGAGTTGATTTGCACCCTACGCACAAGAGAGAGCATTCATGCTATACTTCTAAAAGGCTCTTATATATATATATATATATATATATATATATATAGTTGTGCAAATCCCTTTGTTTTTTTTCAGTGTGGAACAAAGCAGGCTAACTTTAACCTTTTCCCCTTTCATTTTCCAACTCAAATGGGTATACTTTGATAATCAATTTCTCATTCACCCATTATC
Organism: Ipomoea batatas; assembly: GCA_002525835.2. Taxonomy (NCBI): domain Eukaryota; kingdom Viridiplantae; phylum Streptophyta; class Magnoliopsida; order Solanales; family Convolvulaceae; genus Ipomoea; species Ipomoea batatas. The sequence goes on along the minus strand of CM008343.1, from coordinate 2,670,507 downwards.
CGTTTTGAGCATACAATATATCAATCTCTTCGTCTTACTACGAAGAGCACGAATCCACTTTGACCCGACCTAAAACGGAAGTGGACCCCCACAGTACATATAGTTGTACCACAAAATAGTCACTTACAATGCCATTTTTGATATTTTACCAACATATATAGCATGTGTATAAATCATACATACTTTCCACATCATTTTATTTTTTATGATGACTTGTCTCATTTTGCTAGTAAAGTTTCTCTTTGAGATGAAGCAAATTTCATATATTCATGGCCATAATACTTGTTATAACCCATAAATCACTTCCAAAGTGGGAAAGGCCAAGGTCGCCAACAAAATTATTTGTTAAAATTGAAAAGAAGATCAGAGATACAATCTTGTCGAGGGGAGCAGAGAAAATCAACGTCTCCATACTAATATAAAGAATTCAAACAAACCCTTCCAATTATAAGTATAAAAAACATAAGCCGCCTATCCAAAAAAAACACAGGCCAATAATGAAGGCCTAAATGGAAAGTGGCCCTAAAACTCGTCGATCACAAGATTCTTAGACAACCAAATGAGATAGGAAAAAAATAAAACTAAAAGCGACAAATAACACCAGCCAGCCACCATGTGACCTAATTAAGTAAACTTGAAAGCCCCACTTGTGTCCCAAAAGATAAGGCATTCACACCATTTAATTAAGCTGAGGCAGTCCAAAGGCTACTTGGTGTGGGTACGTCTTGGTCTGCTCATCATTGATATGATCATTTGTTGGAAATAAAGTTATTTAAGCGTTCTTTCACTCTAATGGTATCCATTCCAAGTCTAGGTGTAAATGCCTATTCAAAAGAAAATTAAGAAAAAATAATTAGCATTCTCATAAACAAACTCATAATCAAGAACAACAAAAGATAAATCAACGTAATGATGCAACGTGCCAAAACAAGCATAATCGAGTGGGCAGACAACTCAACTGGGGTTCTGGGTGGTAGATAGTGAGTAATGACGCATAATCAAACTTAGTCACACGGAGTGTGAGATTACACCTATTGGACAAATTATACCATGGACCAGAATTCATATTGCATGGTGAACCCTATCTTGGTCCAAAATGGCATTTAGGTTATGCTTATTCACTTAACATATTATGTGCCTATAAATAAATTAAAGGCACATAATTTATTAACTAGAAGCACATAATATGTTACTCTGCAGACACATAATATGCTAATAACGGCATATTGTGTGCTTAAAAATAACCTATTATGTGCATGTAGTTAACCTATTAACGGAAGGCAACTGCAAACACATAATTTTTTTTACATGGGTCCACAATGCAAGGTGGACCCTGAGCTATTGTATAATAATTGACACTCAATATAGTGACTCCTTGTGGACACCAGACACACAGTCGTTATACCGTGGACCATGGATCATGGTTGATACTGCAGTTGTGTAAAACGGATACTGCAGTTGTGTTGAAAGGGAATTGCAGTTGCGCAGAACAAAGGTCGTGCCATCCGTCTAGAACTGCATTTGTGTTGAACTGATACTGCAGTTATGTTGAACGGATACTGCAGTTGTGTTAAAAGGATACTGTAGTTGTGTTGACCGAATGAACGGCCTCTGTTCCGCGCAACTGCAGTTTCATTTCAACACAATTGCAGTATCTTTTCAACACAACTGTAGTATCCGCCATGATTATAGTCCACAATGCATTGTGGACCATGGTCCATAATATAATTTGCGCCAGGTCCTCCAACCTAATGCGTTCTTGAGTGAACACCCAATAAGAACACTAAATTTCCTGCTAGCTAGATGAATCAGATGCTTATACAACCTATCCAGATGAAAATGCCTGTAGTGCTTATTATACCTGGCAAAGAATGGTATGGTACATCTTGAGATCCACAGTGTTGTTGGTAGCACTAACAACTTCAGCTCCTTCTTCTTTGAGAATCTGAAAGATTTTATGCATCTTCAGCTTCTTGTTCTCCGGCCCACACACTATATTTATCTCCAAATTTTCACCTGTCTCACTTCATTCACGTCAATTTCAATTGGTTGTTGTAGAAAATCCTTTCTTGCTTTCAGATCATTACGTTGTTCTCTAGTTGTTTGATGTAGTTAGTGGCTTGATCCAACACGTCGAACGCCGGCGATGTTTTCTGTCGTTTGCCGACAACAACTTATTCATTAACCAAACATATAGACTATAATTATAATAAATCACGGAAAATTTTACTGTAAACCCTGCATCAAAATACATTCGCCCAAATAGTGAATATAATTTGATGCATAAAAATAGTGAACCTATCTAGATTTACTGACTATCAAATCTCTAAGTAAAGATGATGGTGTGTGTGCCGAATCTCTACAAAGAAATAAGATATTCAATAAATAATAAACCTCATAAACAACAGAAGTGAGCCCAAAACTTTAATTACTTTGTACATGCTCAAATAAACTTTCAAACTGTTTTCATTGTGTTCTCTACACTTTCAAATAATAAGCATGACGTATAAAACTAATGTCTCCTATGCATAAAAATAATGTACTATTATGCATAGAAATCATGTATTACTCTATGCATGGTCGATACAACAGTGTGGATTATGGTTCACCTAATAAGCATTGATGAAATGATAGGTAATATTAATACCAGGGAGTTCTCTACACTTTTAAATAATAAGCATGACGTATAATGTCTCCTATGCATAAAAATAATGTAGTATTATACATAGAAATAATATATTACTATATGCATGTCGATACAACAGTGTTGTGAATTATGGTTCACCTAATAAGCATTGATGAAATGATGGGTAATATTAATACCAAGGAGTTTTCTGGAGAGACGAGAGAGGCGAGGCGACGATAAAGGCGTTTCATTTGCTCCCGCCGATATTTCTCCTTCAAATGCCGGGCTGGTCTCGGTACGTTATTGTTGGATTGCATGTTTTGGTCGATCTCAATAAGATTGATGAGAAGTACATATTGAATACTACATGGATCGGAGATGTGTATATATAGGCGTAAAACTACTTGACAATAAAATATCTCCTTCCATGTGGAGAATAAAATATTGTCCAAAGTAAACTCAAAAAAACTTCAGCGACGAGATGACAAAAACTGGATCGCTAGAGTCTAAATAAGACTTAAAATAATATTGTAAATTCATTAAAGAAAATTCGGATTCATACAAGTAAGAGTTAATTCATTTTTTTGGTGATAGCTTTATAGTGGAAGATGTTATTTCACATTTAGTCTTTTTGTTTCAAGAATTTCTTGCTTGTCCTACTATTATTGTGACACAATTATTATTATTTATTTATGAGGACATTTCGGTGCACACTTAAGATGCGTAGTTTTTGTATTTAAGGTGCGTGATTGGTTTGCTTAAGGTGAGTAGTTGTTGAAACTTAAGATGCGTGTTTTTCTTCTTAAGATGCATGGTTTGTGTGCTTAAGGTGCTTTAGTTGTTGAAACTTAAGATGCGTTGAGCTACGACTTTAGGTGTGTGGTTTACCTTCTTAAGGTGTGTTGTTTTCCTTCTTAAGGTGCAATCTTTAGGACACTTTTTTTTTCAGTTACTAAACACAACCAATATTCTTTATAAGATTTAATCTACAAAGTCATATTTATATTAATCCAACTTAAGTGCGTAGATTAGAAGGTTAAGGTGCAATCAGTTTAGAATTTTTTTTAAATAGCATTGATCACCGCACAACCGCACGAGAATCTTTAACCGCACCTGAATCCTTCCCTATATATATATATGTGTGTGTGTGTATGTGTTGTGTGAACATACTAAATTCTCAATTTCCTATTTGAAATTTTCACAATTATTCTTTGTTCTCAATTTTTCTCTGCAAGTTTGTGACGTTGCTGTTGGACGTCAGATGCAGGTGATGAGGTTGGTTCGGTTTGGAGTTATTTTAGATTGAAAATTTTGAAATATGCATCGTGTACTTGTTTAGATTTTCAAATTTAAATTATTACTGAAAATAAATAAACAATGATGTGCGCAAGAGAACTAGAGATTATTTGAGTTCTCAAATCAAATATAAATCTGAGGGAAAATCGAACTATTGCAAACCGAATTGAAGTATAATTATTTGAAGCTGAATGATTTCATTTTTTTCAAAATCGAAAAATACAGAAACTAAACTGAATCCAACAAAAAAAGAAAAAAAATCAAAACGCCCACTCCTAGCTAGGAGGAACATGTCAAATTTTGTTAAATTGTATAATTTTAAACACTTCAAAGATCTAATTACATATTTTTTAGTTAAATAATCAAATTACACTTTTGTGTGTAGTTCGATGACTAATTTCAACATTTTTCCTTAAATGAATAGAAATAGTTTTAGAATTGCCATTTTAATCATTAACATATTATTGTATTCATCGAGCAGAGGTTGTAATAAATGTACTCAACCCATGTTGATCTGCTTTTTAGTTGAACAAATTTCAAGTGCGTTGATTGAGTTTTCAGTCAATTTCTAAGTCAATCGTCCTACTGTTTCTGTCACGGCAACCAACAATTTGAAAGTTGGAAAATACATTCCGGGCATACCTACTCAAAAGTCTAAGGCCGTATTTGATAAATAACTTGTATTTTTTTTGAAAACATAAATAACTTGTATTTGATAAATAACTTATAGTTGATTGGGTCAGAGGGTACAACTAATTGATAACATTAGCTGATTATAGAAAGGTATTTTGGTAAATTATCTATTAGTTGATAGTTATTTGGTATAATTTGTTTTCTTAAAAAGCTAATTGAAAAAGTTGAATTGACCAGCTTTTTTGAATTTTATTAGTATTTTAGAGTTACAAAAAGCTGATTAACCAAACACTTATATTAATTTTTTAAACAAGTCAAACAGCTAATAATAATGGTCAAATAAGTCAAAATTGGCTAATAAGCTAACTATTTTACCAAATAGGGCCTAAGTGTGGTGTAGTACTCAACAATTACTCGGGTTCAAATTCTGAATGATAGAAAATCTCAGCCTAAGAAAAAATGTAAGTGCCCAAACTCATTCTCAACCTGTAACACCCCAATTTTCAACTCTTACATTTATTACAAATCCGTAATAATACATCAGCGGAAGCTTACATCTTATCAACATAAAACTGGGTGCTACCGCCACACCTAGAGTGAATTCTATCACCTCTTGACAAACTCCACTCTAAGTGCACAGGCTAAACTTACAACATCGACATCCACTTCCATCTTGTTTAGATCACATCGGGCTACTGGAGTCCACACTAATCTGCATCTAATAAAGGACACATTGAAGTGTAGTTAGCATGACGACTAAGTAAGGAAATCCATTTGTCACTTAAAAGTAGACAAAGGTTTGAAAACATTTAGTGAAACAACATCCACTCGTCTCGTAA
>CM008343.1:2638823-2649811 GCA_002525835.2 Ipomoea batatas | reverse complement strand
TCTCGTTGCTTTTGGAATAACGGGAAGAATCTGTCTAAAATCACTGCCCAAAACCACTATATTTCCACCAAATGTCTTTTCAACACTACCTGATATGATGAACCTTAATAGATCCCTCATGGTTTTGTCCAAAGCTTCAAAATAGTGTTTGTGCATCATCGGCGCCTCGTCCCATATAATCAATTTGCTCCTTATTATAAACTTAGCAAAGTCATTACTTGCGATATATTGCACGTGGAATCTTGTTTCAAAGAGAGTGGTATCACAAATCTGGAATGCGTCGTCCTACCTCCCAGCAAGAGTAAATATGCTATTCCACTCGAAGCAACATTTAAAATAATATCACCACGACTCCTTATGTTTGACGATAGCGTTCTCAACACGAACGTCTTGAGCCTTTAAATAATGTCTTTTTGCACAGTTATAACTTCCCCGTAGCCTTCCCTATTTTCTTGCTAGACTCATTCTTCCTTGACTATTACTATTATTATTATAAATAATAATATTAATAATAATAATAGTAAGACATACTATATTATTCCATCACATATACACAACAAGGTAAATCCACAGCTTCCTACACTATAATATCGACATTGCATGACGTTAGTTGGTCTCTATGCTACCACCAGTAACCTAGTTGCACATCACACTACCAATAAAAAAGATGATGGCAAGTACTGAATATTAAGACAATGCAACGCTGCCCAATAGAGAATTACAAAGAATTAGAGAAATTCAAACCAAAAGTAGTATTTATGTAGACAATCGTTTTTAGATTAAGTATTTAAATTAGCGTTTTTACAAAGTTGTAAACATTTAGGGTGTGTTTGATCACCCGTAAAATGGCTTCCGGAAAATGTTTTCTGAGTTTTCGGTGTTTCGCAACGTCCGAAAAATGTGGTCAACGGAAAATGTTTTCCGTAGACCAAGGAAAATCAGTTCATTTTTCCGGAAAATGACTTATTGAAAAAATCTCTGTAAGTCATTTTCTGAAATCGCCAAAATGACCGTTTCACATGTTCTCGGCCAAAACCAAGCCATATCACCCATGACCGTGGACTTCCTAGGGAAATCGCCGGAAACCCATGGTTTTCAGCGAATGACATACAGGTTTCCGGCGGAAACCTATGCTACGTTTTTTTTTAATTCTATTTTTAAATAAATAAAATTATTTTAACATTATTATAATGTTTTATACAATTCTACCCATTTTCCATAAAATGAACCAAACACACAAAGACAGTTTTCCATAATACATCCAAACACTGGAATGAAACTGTTTTCCGGAAAATGACTCATTTTCCAGAAAATATTTATCAGAAGTCATTTTACTGTTTTCCAAACGGACCCTTATTTCAATTACAATTATAATCAATCTATTCTATATTATTTTGCATTCATATACTTTGAATTACCGATTCAAATTAACAAATTTAACATTCAATTACATATGCATGGATATCTCTTATATAATTTTGTATTGATATACTTTAAAATACTTATTTAAAAGTAAACATTGGACATTATTCTATGTGCGCAATGCACTGAAAAATTAGTATGCATTATACAAAAAAATCCTACAGTGGTGTGAATCCACACAAAAATAAAAATAAAAAAATGCGTGCTACAGCGACAGCAAGAAAGTTACATATTTCCCGTGCAATGTATCCTACAATGGTGTCAATTACATAGTTCTCGTGCAATGTATCCTGTATAGTTGACGTTGATACAGATTTTATGCCTATATATAGGCAGTCATGCCCACAGTACAGCCCATTGCCCATGCATTATTCAATATTATCTTATAATTATAATTCCCTACATCAAAATAAGGGTTACGTTGTTAATTAGCCCAATTAAAACATGAAGCCCAGCAGCAGCTCACCGGGACCTGGCCGGCGTTTGACGGAGAAAAATCGTCGGCAGCAAATGAGAGATCTTTACCGTCGCCTCGCCTCTCTCGTCTCTCGTGAAAACACTCTGGTATAATTTATTACGCACTCCATCAGATCCTTCCATTATATTCATTCTTGTCTGTCATATGAGCAATTTTAATTTTATATTAGGAGCGCACACGTTATGTGAAGAGGGAAGATGGTGTTTCACATGACGTGTCTTTTGAAAAAATTAGTTATTTTTGACATTCAAAGTGACCATAATTTTTCAGTGCACGTAAACTTTTATTTCGGGTCATATTAAAGTGGATTCGGGTGTTCCTAAGCAAAAGGTTTAGTTTGATATATTATATTATGTGTACAAAATACATATAGGTGAATGAGAATATACCCATTAAAGTTGAAAAAATGGAGTTGGGGGAGGCTCCTTTGTCTCACATTGAAAAATGATTTTGACTTGTACTAAAAGAAGAGTTTGAATTGTATAACTTAAAATCGCCAGGAAATTATATTGGGGGAGGCTCCTTTGTCTCCTTTGTCTCACATTAAAGAGGAGTTTAAATTATATTAATGGTTTCTTGCCGACTTACAGGAAAAATCGCCGGCCTCGGATTTGTTGGGTGAAGCCACTAACTTCATTAAACAACTAGAGGGAAACGTCAATGGGCTAAAAGCAAGAAAGGATAGTTTACAATTACCAATCGTAATAATAGGCGTGAATGAAAGTGAGAGAGGTGAAAGTTTGGAGATAAATATAGTGTGTGGGTCAGAGCACAAGAAGCTGAAGATGCACAAAGTGTTTTGTATTCTCAAAGAAGAAGGCGCTGAAGTTGTGAGTGCTTACATCTCCACTGTGGGTCTCAAGATTTACCATACAATTCTTTGCAAGGTATAACAAACAATCAGGAATTTTTATCTGGTTTGTGTATGTTAGCATCTAATTCATCTAGCTAGCAGGACATTTATTATTGTTAGGTAAATTGTAATTTATACTTCTTACAAAAGTGTCAATTATCAATGACCCCTGAATTATTAGTGGTGTAAATGTTTCCTCAATTTTCAAATCGTGATATATATTGCCCTCCCCTGAATTATTAGTGATGTAAATGTGATTAACCGTCGTTTTTCCTGTTCGAAAACATCATTTTTCCCTCTATTTTTCTTTCTTCGTTTGTTCTCCTTTCCTCGACAACAATATTTTTGCTTCCTCCCATTAGGAGAGAGGCAATATATGTCACGTTTTGAAAATTGAGTGACAACATTTACTACACTAATAATTCAAGGGTGACATTGATAATTGACATATTCGTGAGGGGTATAAATTACAATTTTTCTTTGTTGGTATTAATTGCGTGCTCATAAGTCCATCATGCATGTTTTGGTTGCTTGCATGGTTCATTTATCTTTAGTTGTTCTTTATATGTGTTTCATGATGACAACATTAATTATTTTTCTTGATTTTTTGTTGGATATAGGCATTTTCACCTAGACTTGGAATGGATACCAATAGAGTTCAACAACGCTTGAAGAACTTTATTTCTAGCATATAATGATATCAATTATAAGGTCGTCATGTGCCTTCGTGGGTTCTTTAGATTTTAATGATGCTAGTAATGTATAAGTTGGGAACTTTAAAACATCCAAATTCTATTTGTTAGGAATAATTGTTTACAGATCGTGATGATGCTAATAGGATGTATTAAGGATATAGGATTCCCAAAAATTCAATCCTTAGCTTGTAAATAATTTGCTTTGACTTAGGAGCATCCTTGTGCGCTACAAACTTCGTCTTCTAGCTACCCGATTGTATCTCAAGGAAGCCAAGTCGGAAAGAAAGGACTAATCGGAATGGTTGTTTAACCATAAGAAGGAAGGGTTTCTAAGGTTCTTATTCAACTTATCTCCACTCAACACCTATCAAGATCCCAATGGCTAGTCTCTCAAGACAAAAAGCTAGTTAGGTTGAATCAACCTTGGAAAAAGTTTGGTACAAGGAAGGTGTTCTAGTTCATAAATGTATAAAAAAAATTGTTGACTGGTCACACGTTTGAAGAACCCGAATGGGACATTGACTCTTTGTACTTAATAGGTTGAGAAAGTACGTATGTATGAACAAATACTACATTCTAATACAGTTAGTAGTATTAAAAAAAGAAAAATATGTCAAGCACCTTGTGCTTAGATGTCATGTAGTGACCCTCTCATATGGAAGGTTATGTGATTGAGTCTCAGTGGAACTATACTAATATTATTGGACTGGAAGTCAAAATGGTGAATTTTGTGTTTATTAATAGTATAGGACTATTTAATTCTAACAATCCATTGGTCTTTTTTGTAGTGTGTATATAATATGTAAATAAATCTTCAATTAATTTTTTTTATAACTACATATTCTATCAATTCTAACCGCAAATTATATCGTAGACCAAGATTCATTCCGAATGGTGGACTTGAATACGTAAAATAATGTCGTAGTAAGTATACCAAAAAAACTTAGATATATGAACTTACACTACTGACATTTATGAATCAAATTTATTTACGTAAAGTGATGATTTTATATACAGATATATTTATTTAATAGATTAAAAATATCAATATATATATAAATATCATTTAAAATGTTTTAATTAGAGCTTTTAATGATATATGTCTTATATATTAATTTTATTTGTAAAAAAAGAAAATTTAAAGGTGAAATTTTTGAATCGGGATTGGGTTTTGGGTTTCCTAGTGACCCCGTGTCTTCAAGATGAGAATTAAACCCCCACCATACCACTGGAGCAAAATTTCTAGGGCAACTTTTGAACTATTGAGCTAAGCTTCACTATGCTATACAATTTATTAATTTGATGCAAATGATACGTTAACTATATGTACATAATACGTTAATTGTAATTGGTACATAATTTCATAAATTGTAACCTGTAAGTACATAATATATTAATGATAATAGGCACATAACTTATTAATTAAAATTAATATATAATATTAACGATATGTACATAATCTGAATGTATTTTGGATCAAAGTTCATGAATGTAAAATGGATTATATTCTTTATTTGAAAAACAAAATGTAGTAAGTAGGATTCGAACGCTGGACCAGTAGGATTATATTATATTCTAGTGTACGACATATACCTACTAATAGTACTGAGGTGGCTAACGGCATCTAACATTTTTTTTAGTACATGTACATGCTAAATAATGTTTCATTTTCGACTTTTTAAATTCTTGTTTTGCGGCTTGCGTATTGCGGCCGTTGGTCGTTTTCTCATTTAAAAGTGAGAGAGAGAATATTTAAAATTATCCTTAAATACAAATCCATCGTGAACGATAATTTATACCATGGATCACGGTTCACATAATATTGTGATTTGTGAACCTTGGATTGAAACGGCGTCATTTTAATTTCTAATTTTTTCTTTATGTTGTGTGTTTATTAATTTGTTCCAGGTATAGAATTCATACGCTTTGGATACAAAATTTCATAACGCAAGACACAAAAAAATCACAATACAAGACGTATACACATGTCATATATTTACTTATTTTCAAATTTGATTATGTACATAGTTTATGTTTATAGGGACATAATTTAACAATACAAGACACAAATTCATAACATATGACACAAAATATGTTATGTGTTATACAGCTACTTATTTACGCTTAGGTACGAAATTCATATTCTTAAGATACAAAATTTTATAACGAAAGACACAAAAAAATCACAACACAAAATACATACATATAAAATATATTAGGATTCACTATGAACCCTGATCTATGGTGTAACGATTGGATGAACTGTACATTATTAACATTAATTAGTTAGACAAAATAACTGGGCATGAATCATGATCTGATCTTACACGTGCACTTATGTGTCATTAAGCTAGATGTTGACTTCAGCCAACAAGTTTCCTTTTAGATCCTTTGAAGTTTCGACGGATATTAACATTTTATTTGATTAATATCAAATTAATAACATGAATTTGAACAACTCAATAATTAATTGAATCATGCAAAATTTCATATTATTAATATATATTTGACTTGACAGTTTGTGAGTCTTATTTAACATTTTTATTTTTATAAGATTAATTTTAGTAACCAGCTTAGTTGTGGTGGGTTATTGTGGCTTCTTATTCCTTAAGAAAGGTCCGAATTTCAAAACTTTCTTTGGCCCAGTCTGATGCGAATGGAGATTAGTCTGGCCTTGTGGTCTAACAAACAAGAAAATTAAAATATCAATTTGAACATTTGAGCTTGCTAAAATCTAACAGATCGAAAAAGAAAAATTATGGCATATAAATTGACAAATTATATCATGGACTAAGACTCATCTTGTATTGTGGACGACCCAAATGACTGTTTATAGACACATAATTTTTAGACCAAGACTCAACGTAAATCATGAACCATGGTATAACAATTGTATCAATTGGGTAGACGTGATAAAAACTACGGAGTACAGAGTACTTCTTATTCCATATTTTGGTACGTATAAAGGAATTGTACTAATAAAAGGTACTCTAAAAGCTTTTATTTGAGAGGCAAACTAAGACCCGGAATTTGAGGCAAACAAGAAATGTCATTTACAATAATGTGTTTTTCCAATCAATGAAAGCGATGGAGTAAACATTATACCTTGAACCTTGAATTTCACCAAAAAAAACATTATTGTACCTTGAAAATTTGGTCAGTTGTCACCTCACCAATCAAACAATTTTAGCCGTAGTTTAATTGACACGTTCCAAAAACAAAAAAATGCAATTATGCTATACAAATAATTAGTCTGTTGGTCCCAGTGATCAGTAAATGTGTAGAGGGGATTGGGTATATTTTTATAAAATTTTGAATTTAAAAATGTAACCAATGTGATTAGCAGAAGTTTATAACTTCCCAAAGTGTTTAGGTCGAATTTGAAATGCATTAGTGTTTTTATGTAGGTATGGACGATATGCAAGTAGTAAATAAAATGAGTACAGAAAGAAATTTTTATATGAATCGGAGTAGTAGTTTAGAAATTTCATACTTCACTATTCTTCTATACATTGGAGGATTTGATAATATATATATATTGTTACAAATGTTAGATCTAAATATAGTCTAACGATACTGAATAGAATCTATGAGAAATCTAACTTCGTGTAGCGGAAGTGGAAACCGTGTTTATGGATCTTGTTGTATTGCCTTTTCAACATACGGTAGATTTGCAGAGTATTAGTCGTTTTGTCTCATACTTGACTCAGAACCCTAGATGGTGCATTGGTATTATTCTGAGCACTATGAGTACCGTAACTTTAGGTGCTATATATATAATGTATATCTTGTATCTCATCAATACAGGCTTTATAGAAATATAGTGATGGAATACGACAATTTATATTGTGGACTCTGGTCCATGATATGACGATTGGTGGAATGCAGACTAACCATAGGTTTCCAGTCCACTCAACTACTTAATGGGTCCAGTCCACTTGCATCACATAATTAACGCCCATAATATATAATATATATTATACCGGAAAATCATACATTCTCTAGTTGATGCGAGTACTAGCACAACTCTCATCAAAGAATAAAATACATGAACCATATATAATAGTGATATGTCCTCTATTTGAAAGAGTAATATATTCTATGCATCACTACATTTTAATTATTCCCCTACTTAAGTCCTTTATGAACAAACCAAACGTTTATTATATTCTTGGTACCTTAAGGGATTTTCTCAAAACAATATATGTGCCCAACTATAAAAAAAAAAAAAAAAAACATCCAAATTGTACAAAAGAGTGTACTGTATGATCTATAAGATCATTAAAAGCATGCCTTTAGTAGAGATCTCTTAATATTGAACCAACTATTTTAAAGGTAAACTCTTATACCTTATAGAGATACATTTTTATTTAAAAACAATACAAAAAATAGTTTACTTACACTTTTCGACCAACTTCACCCTATGCATTTGAATTAGAACCACCACTGGCTCTAACAAATCACTTCAAATCACTTTGTCCACATGGTCATCCCAGATAGTACAATTAACTTGATTGCCCCTACAAAATTTTTTTTAAAGCAGGATGCATATTTGAAATCTGTTAAAAAAAATCATTTTTTACTCCTTACTTCAAATCTTCAATCAGAGAATCTATGAACCTAGAAGGTCTCTTAGATATCATCTTGTCCAATGGAGAGTATATTTTAACTACACGGCCAATGACATCTGAGCAAAAAAAGTAATCATTTAGGTCAGTAGTATCAATTCAAAATACATGAAAATAAATTAAGTATAGAACATACCAACCAAAACATTTGCATCAACTGTCTTCAAACATTCAAAAGGATGTAGTCGAAACATATTTCTTGGAAAATCACATCCCTTATAGTCTTTAACCAATGTTTCACTGTAGAATTTCAACATGTAATCCCCAGGGCATGTCTTATAGATATAGAAATGAGCAACTACCAAAAAAATTTTTATACAGTACACATTGCCTTCGACAAAATTATTAACAGTAGAAACATTCTTTCATGTAATATGCATATGAATATAGGATCCCTACGAATAAAAAAAATAGTATATTAACTCAATATTTTATGAATATTAAAATGTGTTTTCCAGAAAGTTATTTAAAAAATTAAATATTACCTCTTCGTCAGGTAAAAGCACTCCCTTGATTTAATGTGTTCACTTCCTCTACTCTGCAAAACATTGTGGTTCGCACTGCCCGCAATCTCATTGCAACTGAAGTGTGGTTCTTCCTCAGCTCTTGAACATAAATATACATTGGAGCCATGGCGTTCATGAAATTGTATATGTTGCTTTGCTTGTAGATCTCCAGTTTGATAACGTCTCTTCTCTTTATATTGGTAGCCCTAGGTTTAAATTTAAAATATAACAAATATATCAGAACTAAAAAATCTATCATTTAATGTCCTCGGTTTCCCATGAAATTTACCAAAACTTGTTGCTTACATACACTGCTAATAGTTTTTTAGTTTTTTTTTATTATTTATTTTTTGAATAGCACAAAAGTCAGTATTGACTCCACTGAGGCTCGAACCCACCACGAACCCATCACCTCACGTATAAAGGGAATGGTTTGATGCCACTGGACCACATGAGAATTTAAAAAAATGAAATTATCCACACCTATAGTATATATTTGCCTCTATCTCTACTTACTACCCCTCTACTGGCAGCATACTTGCTCATCACTACCTACATACACATCAATGCCACCACAACTATTTCCATTACCATCATTTATAATCACCATTATCATTACTTACTTACATATATTCACATCACTTATTTTATATTGTCACCTTCACCCACCTACCTATCCATCAACCACCACCTACCTACCCCAACCATCAGTATTTCCTATTTATTTATTTATTTATTCCTCTAATATAATCATATTGTTTTTACGCACCATGACCTGACCTATTTATTTATTCCTACTACCACCTACGATTTAATCCATCCCCAACTATAAATGCACCCCAACTGTCTACTTACCCATTACTACATATGGAGTTATTGCATTCATATTTCTTTTACTTGTTTTACTATTATTTCTAACTTAATCCCATCTACCTAACCACAAGGCCATAACAACCTACATTGTTACAATATTACTTGATAATTTTATCAATTGTCACTACATTTTTATTGCTTTATGAATAAAAAAATTCAATGTCAACTAATTTCATATTTTATAAATTGATAAATAAATAGATGTAACACATTTAATGCCTTTCAAGTGTAACACATTTAATACCTTTCAAGTGAAAACGAAAACTTGAAATTTTTTTAGAGGTATATATATAGAGAGATATATAGAGATAGAGAGAGAGAGATAGAGATAGAGAATTGTATCAAAATCGCCCAAAAGCTATTTGAAGTCTGGTAGTTTTTTTTAATCTCTTTCTCACTTTTAATTGTTGACAAGTTTGTAAATGTGGGTGTATTAAGTAACCAAAATTAAAAAAAAATAGAAAATGTATTTAATAAGATATATTTCGAAAAAAACTTGTCCATGTTTTCCCAATTTCAATTTCTTTACAAAGAAAATATTTTTTTTTTGGTGGTTGTTTAAATGGACAACATACATGATACATCTACACCTCTAAAAAAAAATTCAAGTGTTATAGCTAGGATAGCAAAGGGGTTGAGACTAGAGACTACCTTCTCAATCTAAGGAGTTTTGTTGACGATTGAAGATATTGGGCTGATAGATGTATAGAAACCTTGTTTTTCAGTCGAGAGACAAGAGTCAAAAGAGATTGAGAGTGAGAGAGAAGAATAAAGTGAGCGGAAACTTGAGAGAGAGGATTTCAGTGCGGAAAGGGAGAGAGAGTGTGTGTAGGTAGAAGGGGAAATAATGGTAAAGATCATATAAAGGGTTAGGGTTTGACATTTGGACGGGAGGAAATTAGGTTAGCCGACGAAAACAATTTCCGCTTAGAGAATTGGGCTGGGCCTAATAATTTCTTTTTCCATTCTGAAAAGGTAATGAGTATAATAATGGAAATATATGAAATAGAAATCGACAATTAACAAAGAAGATTTTGTTGCTTAGAGAGAAAGAGAGTGGGGAGGGTAGAAGGGGGATGTGGTAACAAGCATATAAAGGGTTAGGTTTACACATTTGGAATTACAGGAAATTGGGTGGGTCGACAAAAAAAATTCCGGTCAGAGAACTGGGTCTATTTGTTTTAATTGTAGAAAAGGTAAGGAGTATACAAAATGGAAATGTAGGAAACAGAAATGGAAAAAGAATAATATTATATTCAATAGGGAATCGAAAAGCAAGATATAGAATATGAATTATATTTTATGGCAAAAACTTATGTGAGACCGTCTCACCATGAGACGGGTAGGGTCGGATCGGGTCAAGATGCAAATGTAACACTTAAATGCACAAATGTCATACTTATATGTTCAAATGTAATACTAATCAGGAATAAAATTTTTGTTACTTATAAGGGTAAATGTAATACTTTTAAGGGGAAATACAATACTTTTACATTTCGATTTAAAAGTATTACATTTTTCCACAAAAGTATT
>CM008343.1:2611301-2625752 GCA_002525835.2 Ipomoea batatas | reverse complement strand
GTGACATACATTAGGGGTTAGGTGGTTTTGTTTAGGATAAGTATGTCATTACATGTAAATATATTATTATTATTACATCCAAGCTGGTTGGCAAAGTCAAATTAGCACTCTCAAATTATACTCCCTCTCACAAAATGTTGATATTGACATTTTTCTCCCAACTAATCATTCATTGTCGGAAGTAGAAAAATGGAGTACATATAGTAGAACTCTTAGCAAAAAAAGAAGAAGAAAGAAACACATAAACTTGAGACTCAATGATTATAAGACATATCATAGAAAGAATTTAGGGGGGGATAAGAAGCATTTTCCATATACTAATATATAATGTACTCTCTTCATCTGATTTTTTTTTTTTTTTAACTTAGGTGATCCTGCCGAGGTAAATCATAAGTTATGCAATCTTAGTCTTCATGTACACCGTGTGCAAGAGATTCAATCTAGACTTTCCATCATAATATCATCCTTGGGTTTTTCTCATGCATGTTTCCAATGAGATTTGAATTCCCACACTGCCGCCTCCAATTATATATAATTTATAAAGATCACAAGTGAAAATTTATTTGCTTTGCAATATGAAGTTTTAGGGAATGGTGAAGTAATACTGTAGCGAGTTTGAATAGCTACGAGTGAGAGTGGGATGGTGAAGTAATACGGCCTTATTGACTCACGGCTCGTGGAATTTACAAAAATGCCCAGGTTTTGACCAGTAAGAAAATGGTGAGAATTGAGAAACGACAACCGGGGTGTCACTTTGTGTAAAAAGTCTAAAATGCTGAGAAACAATGACAACCGGTGTCGCTTTTATCTGCCACCACAATTGATTTTAGGCGTAATTTGAATAAGATGTTTTTCTTAAAAAAAAATAAATTAAAAAAAAAAAAGAAGTTGCAATTAGGCTACTAAAATAAAATTAAAAAAAATTAAAAAAACAATTGACCACTCAATAAGTTAAAAAGGTGCAATTATATCAAATAATAGCCGATGACTTTGTGGTCTAGTGGCATCCAGTAGTGGCATTTGGTTGCTCCTCATGTTGGAGGGGGCAGGTTCGAGCCTCAGTGTAGGTTGAGAAAGTACTATATTGTAACCGAGTCAGTGGTATTAATTGGCAGCAGTAATGTACACATTGCATACCAATGGTATTAATTGGCTTAGGCGGAATGTTTTTTTTTTTTTTTTTTTGGTATAAGACACCTTCTAGATAGATGTGTAATAATAATAAGAAAAATACAGCAATGTACACATTGCATACCAATTCATCCCTATGGTCTTGGATGGAATTTGAATAAGATGTTTTACTTAAAGAAAATTATTTTTCTTAAAAAAGAAAAGGTTGCAATTAATATTTGAACAACACAAGAAAATGTAATTAAACAATTAAACTTTTAAGAAAATTTGGAAAACCCGTTAGTTGATCTAATTGCACATTTTTAACTTGTTGAGGGGTCAATTGCACCTTTTTTGGTATGGTTCAATTGTCAATTTGAACCACAAATTGTTAAAAACAAATGCGGAAGGCAAATCCTGAAGCAGAATACAAATATGTACCAATTTAAGAAGAATCAACATAACCAATAAAGAATTAATACCATCATGTCAATGACATACCAATATACAATAGGATAACAGAAAAAAAAAAATACCAGTATGGCCAGAAGAGGGATATCAAATCCCCCACTGGGAAATAATACAGACTAAAAAATGACAATGATATTTACATGAATTTCTTCAATTTAAGGTAACTGAAGATTGGTCTCTCAGGAACTGGCAAGCATTTCACAACCCAACCAATAGGCCAAGAAGCAGCTGCTAATCCCAAACACAATCCCCACTGTCCCCAATTTAATCTCTCTGTATCAGCAAACTTCTTCAGAAACTCCACCATAACCACCTGAAGCACAACTGTTATGCAGATGATCCCCACAAACAGCTTATTCTTGTGTATCCCTTGGAAGACATTCCTCTTCTCGAGCTTCCTCGCGTTGAACTCGTTGAACACTTGGCAGAGGACGAACGTGTTGAAGATCAGTGTGTCATTCACCCCCGAGCTCACCCCGAAGATTGATTCGCCTCTGAATTGCAGGACAAGCAGAATGGATATTTGGTATAGGGCCTGAGTTAGCAGGTTTCTCCACATTATGTTTGTGATCAGTGGCTCGGTTCTGCCCACGGGGGGCCTGTCCATGAGCTCTTTTGTGGGTTTTTCGGTGGCGAGGGCTAATGCTCCTAAGGTGTCCATGATGAGATTGACCCACAGAAGCTGCACTGCTGAGAGAGGGACTTCTCCTGCAGAAACTGCAGCCACGAAGTTGATCACGAGGGCTGCCACGTTTACTGTGAGCTGAAATTGGATGAATTTTTGGATGTTGTTGTAGACGCATCGCCCCCACATCAAGACTGTGGCTATAGATGCAAAATTGTCGTCGAGGATGACAATGTCTGAGCTCTCTTTAGCCACTTCTGTGCCCTGGATCCCCATGGATAGTCCTATGTCTGCTTCTTTTAAAGCTGGGGCGTCGTTCGTGCCATCTCCCATGACTGCAACTACATGGCCTTTTTTCTTCAGGCACTGCACCATTAGTAGTTTGTCGAAAGGCGAGGATCTTGCCATTACACGGATGTTTTCCACTCGTGCCATTTGCTGTTCTTCTGTTAGGTTTCTGAACTCGAACCCTTCTATGACTGATCCTTCTTCGGGTGTTTGGTTAGGCTGCAGAATGCCACATTCTGTGGCTATTGCCTTTGCTGTGAAGACATTGTCCCCGGTTATCATCTTGACGTTCACGCCCGCGAATTGGCAGGATTCGACGGCTTTCTTTACACCATCTCTGCAGGGATCTTTAAGGCCTACATTTGCCATGAAACAGGCAAATTATGCTATGCCTTGCAAGGTAGACCTGAGTATATGTTCACACTTTCATAACTTTATGTTCACAATTTCATACTTCTATGTTTACAATTTATACATGTAAGTTTGAACTCTATGTTCACAATTTTATAACTCTATGTTCACAATATAGAGTTATGAAATTGTGAACATAGAGCTATAAAATTGTGAACATAGAGCTATGAAATTGTGAACATGGAATTATGAAAATGTGAACATGGAATTATGAAAATTATGAACATGGAGTCATAAAATTATAAACATGGAGTTATAAAATTATAAACATAGAGTTATGAAATTGTGAACATAGACTCGGGTCCACCTTGCAAGGTGGAATTAGGTTCATGGCATAACAGCTGCATAAAACACTAATGGGCTTCAACAAAGGTTTTAACTTGTAATATAATGAACAATAGTAACTAAGGCGACAATGACAGTCACAATACTAAGAATGGGTGTCCATGGGCTGTTTGTAAGATTTTGTATCAACTGTCCCATCCATTTTTTCGGTGGCTTCTGACAATGCTGACTCACCTCGTTGATCACTCCAGACAAGGTGGATAAGGTGGAGGTGCTTGAAGTATCGACTCCCACAAGCAGTTGGGAGAAGAATTTTTCTTTGTCATCTGTGGTCTGGAAGTTGGCAATAATTCCCTTTCCACAAAGCAATTTTGCATCTTTTGGTGTGTGAATGAGATGGCTCATGAACAACACAAAATCTGTGAAATACTTGAATGCAACAAGATCAGAGTGTTGCTCATAGGCTATCATGTTTCTCAAGAATGTCTCTGTGAAGTCATCAATCCTGAAGCACCGAATTCTGATTGTACCCCAGTTGAAATCTATGTCAAATAAACTTCTGTGCTCCTCCTCAATTTTCTGGAAGCTAACTCCATCTTTTTTAAGCGCTGTGGCTGTATTGATTTGTTGTAAAACTAAGCCACACTCTTCATCATATTCATCGCTTCTGGTAGTATTAGTAGGTATGCAAAGACTATGTACCACTTCAAGTAAATGTTTAGGCAAACTTTGAGGTGTATATTTGTCGGGAAGTAGAGGCTGTGTTAACTTGCGCACTTGATTCATATAGCAGTTCTTCACCAACTCAATAAGCTCCTTTAGCAAGGCAACAGCATCACTTTTATCCTGCTTCAATTTGTGGAGTTCAAACAGGACAGGAAAGGGGATTTGGTTCTCTAACACTAGCATGTCCTTCAAGGTTTGAACTACGTTCCATTCCTTTTCCATGAAGCTTTGAGCGCGCCCATTATCGCTGGATTTCTTATCTGACACCAGAGTATAAAATATACGGAGTAATTGTTAACAATGAAACCATCATGATTAACATTGAATGATGGTAATTTAGATTGATACCTTTCACTGACTTCAAAAACTGAAGTATGAAGCAACCATCAACCATAAGCATCTCCACAAATTCTTCATTACTCATGTCCTTGGTGCTATCAGTACTGTAGTAACTGCGTGCCTGGTCCACAATGTTTGTCAATTTCCCCCGACACTTTTCTTCAAGCCCTTCTGTATCTCCAAGAAAGCCTTTTTGAAAATGTTTTTTGATATCGTTTTCGAAGCCAGGAACTCGTACACGGTAATAATAAGGGCCTACGGGTATCACCTTCGGTTTGTAAGCACTGGGGTTGGCTTTAGACAGCGTTTCAGCTACCCTTGGAATACAGAAATAGACACTGGTTTGATTGTCATCTGCTATGTCTATAGCATAATCTCCTTCTTGCTGTAGGGATAGGGAAACTATTTAGTCAAGAAAAGTTTTAAACCATAATATATATATATATATATATATATATAACACTCTTCATCTCATTTTATGTCAGTTCAGTTAACAATGTAAAAAGTTTATATTTGAAAAGTTCATTAAAGAAGAAAAATACTGTAAAAAAATTGACAAATTATCCGATAGAAAACAAATGGAATCCCTAACATTTTCAATTTGGGACCAAATGTTTTCTTGTAAAAAGTGGTAAAGGCATTTAAGTTGCTATGGTATTAAATTGGAAATATGAAGTATTTTAACTGATTTTTACTAGTGATTTTGGTAGGACTAAAGTAAATACAATTATACAAATATGTATTTTACTATTAACATGTATTTTGTTTGACACAATACATGCTAGCTTCTTAGAATAAAACATAATAAATAGCCCAAATTTATAATAAAACATAATAAATAGCCCAAATTTATAATGTAATTGTTTAAAATTTCCCATATTAATAAAGACATTATCGAGTTAGTAAGGTCTAAATCTCTTAACCGAAGGTATAGTCATAATAAGAACCAATTAAAATCAGAATTGTTCTCAATTCTAGCACTTTGTAGGACATATTCCTAAATAGGGTTTAAAAATAAAATAAAATAAAAAAAAAAGGCAACTTCAATCCCTAATGGAATATTGTAACTTCTGTGTAGATAGGATATTCAATTTTTAATTTATTTGAAATTATATTATATGCTCATACGATAGAACAAAAATAAAATTAAATATTAGAACGGACTCACCTTGTCGATCACTCCAGAAAAGGTGGAGATGTTTGAAGCTTTGATTCCCCCAAGCTGTTCAGAGAACAATGGTACCTGTTTCTGGAGTGTGGGGTAAGGAGAGAGATACTAGTTAGTGAAGAAAATTAAGTTATAAACCATACTGCATACTCTCTGATCTTCATTGTAACTTTTAAATTCGAAAATTATAGTAAAAAAGTTGACTAAATATCCGATACAAAACAACTGGAATTTGTAACATTTTCAATTTGGAACGAAATGTTTTCTTCTGAACAGTGTTAAGGCGTAAGATAGGATTAATAAGAACCGTTTAAAACCAGAATTGTTCTCCATTCGTACGTAGGGTATTTAGTTTTTTGTTTTGTTGTTTTTTTTTTAATAACAAAAAGGGCAAATATTATATACTCATATTATGGAACAAAAAATAAAATAAAATAAAACAGAGGGAGCGTACCTGGTTTACAAAAGTTGTTTCATGTGCTAATTCGCTAACTAACAGCGGGTGTTCATCCTTCAGATCATCAGAAATGGGAGTTTTTAAACGTGGCTCCTCATGAAACACCATGCTTACTGAACTGCATAATAATAAACGGACGGTCATAGGACGGTCATAGCAAGTCAAAACTCAACCAAATTGAGAGAGGAATCAGACACTATATACTAATTAAAAATGCACAGTAATCAGACCTATATACTAAAACTATCAACTAATTTCTTTCTCTTTCCTTTCTTCCATTTCCATCCCCTCTAGACGGGCCGGTTTTTTTTACTTGTGTGGCCCCTATGCTGGTAAATAAGTGAGGCCTTATCAAAGTATAAATAAATTGTAAATTGACGGAATTGCAGAAAAATGCAAAAAAGCTAAAACAAATTCAAACTTTGTTTAATATAAAGAAAATTCTAACATAATGCAAACTAGAGATCTTTTATTTAAAAAGAGATGTCCTTCTAGCATTCCTTGACAGGCGGGTGGAGTAGCATTCTAACACATTGCAAACCAACAAAACAGAAGTGCTCCAACAATTTTGATGTCCAAATGCACATTTATAATTATGATCCAAATGAAGAAATGTATCATTGCATTTGTTTGTAGCACAAACTATCCATAAAAAGGTCACCACAATTCCTCAATGAATTCAATTAGAAAAATCTAAAACAAATTTAATCACTCCATCCCTCAGATAAAGAAATGAAATTTAATCCCACGAATACAAAAAATTTCAAAGATTTCAGGGAAACAAATAAAATGCTACAGGTTGATTATGGTTTACTATTCCCAAGCATAGTTAAGTGCAAAACTCACTCAATACAAAAATCACATTTCCACAAGAATCATAGTGAAATCTGATCCAATATAACACTGAACACAAGTGCACATTCATGTGCACAATCTAATTTCTCTATTCATAAATATCAAAAGCTTCAAAGATAATCACACAATTTAGACAACCTTATGTAAATATGTAATTGGCAATCGGAAATTGAAACCTGACCGGAATCCGGAATCGCCAATTTAGGAAATTGAAATCTGAAAAGCCGGTGCTCTGTGCCTCCCTACTCCGTAGCCCGTCGGCTTCGGCTTCCTCGCGTCTGCCGTCTCGCAGGTCAGCTCAGCACCTCAGCTGCTCTCGCCTAGCAGCCAGTCGCCAATCGCCCAATAGTGCACTCGCAAGACGCCAGCGGCCAGTTGGCGTCGCTTCCCGCTTCCACTCCTTCCAATTCGGCCAGACGACGCTCGTGCACTCGCAGTCGCGCCCTCGCCGGACGCTGGCACTCTGGCCACTCCTCAGTCTCCTCGAAAGTGGAAACAGACAAATATGAAGATTCAAGATTGGCAGATTGCAGACAAAGTTAGGGCTGAATTTTTTTTCGAAAAGGATTTGGGCTGGATTAATTACAAATTCAATATTAGACCTGTGCAATTGGGCTGCTTGCACAGGCTAAAATCCGGGCCTGCCTCAAGATCTACCCACCGGCCGGCGCCCACCTAAGAAAAATAGATAGCGACGACCACACAACACTAAAACTAATCACCGTTTTCCCGATTTACCACGACAGGCCCCCCACAAAATATAAAATATCAAAGTTCAAAATAAGAACATACAACTGTGAATCCTTAAGGAGAGAGCGAATAGTTAACTTGCAGTTGCAGAGCAAAGAAGAACTCAGATTGAAGCTCTGTATTCAAGGTTTTGACTTGCTTGTTGTTCCACGATTTGATTTTGGAACCTTCTTTTCCCCTCTTTTGTGTATCGAAAGAAACGATCCGTGTGAGACTGTGAAAGTATCCTCAAGTTTTAGCATAAATTTGTGTAAGAGCATCTACGCTAGAGGATCAGGAAAAGTTGTTGAAATAGTGTAAAAACAAATTTGTCAGGAAAAGTTGGTTTAAACTGGTCTGCTGCTGGATATTTGGAAACGAAATCCTGCAAAATTGGAGATTAGGTCAGAAAGTTAAAAGAAAAAAATAATAATAAAATAAAAAATAAAAAATAAATAAAGAGCAGTGAGACCGCCCACCCAGCTGGCAGCCACCCTCAATCTTCATTTATTTATTTATTTTTTCTCTTTTGGTTTCATTTCTGTTTTGTTTTTTCACTCTCCTTCTACTTTTTTTTTTTCATTTAATTTGTTTGTTTTTTTATTATTTTATTATTTTTGGTTCAATTTTTTTTTTAATACCAAATTTAATATTTTTCATCAACTTCGGTGATTAGTTTTGAATCGCAGACTGTTTCATAACTAGGAAGCTTCCACCGTCGGCCTCCGGTCGGAGCTCTAATGGGGCTTTGAGCCGGCGGTTTTGGTCACCTTCTACGTTTACTCTCGCTCTTCTTCCGCCCCGACCACCGTTGCAGCTTCGTCCGCCTCTGACTACCGCCACAGATCTTCTTCTTCCGTTTTCTTTCCCTTTGAATAAAATAATAGTAGGTACGTATTGGGGTTTGTGTTGGTAGTCTTGAACTCCTAACCCTACTTTGGCTTTACCACTTTTTATTTTCACTATTATTGTGTTTTCCTCTCGTTACTTTCACGGGCTTTTTCCTCTCGTTACTTTCACGAGCTTTTCATTATCATTAGCATAAATCGTTTAGTTTGGTTTCGGCAAGTGTTGATCTTATCATGGGCGAGCAAAAAAGAATGATGATGAAGACCCAGATATTTGATGAAGCTTTAAGCTCCTTGAAGGAACATAGCTTCCTAGTTATGAAACAGTCTGCGATTCAAGTTTTCTATAGCATAGTTAGAAAAGTTGTTTCTATGTCTGACTGTAAGGAATGATTTACCATTTCATTGATCGTTGATGTAAACGTTTTATGTTATGAATTAATGGAATAGCTACGTTTACTTTCAAAAAAAATAAAAAAGCAACAACGAAAATTAATTTAAATGTTTATAATTATCATTTTAATTAAATGTAGGTATGTTTATTTTAAAATCAACCGCGAGAATTACTGATATTAGACTACAAATCGTTAAAAAAACACTTATCAAACAAAACACAAATATGCACCAATTAAAGAAGAATCATCATACTTAACCAATAAAAGAATTAATGCCATCATATCAATTACTTACCAATATACAATGCAATAACAGAAAACAAAAATACTAGTATGAGCAGAAGAGGGAGATCAAATCCCCCACTGGGAAAGAATACAGACCATAAAATGACAATGATATTTACATGAATTTCTTCAATTTAAGGTAACTGAAGATTGGTTTCTCTGGAACTGGCAAGCATTTCACAACCCAACCAATGGGCCAAGATGCAGCTGCTAATCCCAAACACAATCCCCACTGTCCCCAGTTTAATCTCTCTGTATCAGCAAACTTCTTCAGAAACTCCACCATCACAACCTGAAGCACAACTGTTATTCAGATGATCCCCACAAACAGCTTATTCTTGTGTATTCCTTGGAAGACGTTCCTCTTCTCGAGCTTCCTCGCGTTGAACTCGTTGAACACTTGGCAGAGGACATTAAACTCGTTGCATTATTGGTTAGTTTTAATAGTCTAATGTTCCTGGTTAGTTTCACTATCCATTTAAACATTCATTGATTGAGCTTTGGACATTTGGGGATGGTGTTTGTGTTGCTCGTAGCGGGCGTTTGTTAGTTCGAAAATTTAAAATTTTTATGAGAATTTAAAGGGTGGGAAAGTTATTCACATGTTTGATGCAATTTTTTATTTATAAAAATTTAGGTTGATGAAAATCACATCACATGATATCAATACCTAAGGAAGGTGCGACTCTTTTTCCTGGCTTACTGAAAAATTTCCAACTTTATTCGGTTACACATTTATCCTTTTTGTGTCATAGGACAGGTTAAAAATCTCTTATAAATATAATAAATTGAACTCTCCTACCCACATTAATTGTTATGTTTCCAAACATATTAATTAATTTTTCCTGAAAAATTATTCTAATCAAATAATTTGAATGCTTTGCCTACATAATCTGAACGACTCTAAAAAATAACAAAGTCCATGTAAACGAGTTCTATTACATGTACTTTTAAATTATACTCTATTACTAGTACAGATATTTGTATCAGGTGGATCTTTGAAAAAATGTGAACATCAAAGATTTATAAGCTTCGAAGAGACCATAGATCCAGTTTCAACAGTATTTGTGGGGGCAACCTCAAAGTGTGGGGCTCCCTTGTGCGCAGTAAGTAAAAATCTACTACAAGAGTTAGTATTGCCTTCACTGAGGCTCAAATTCACCACCACCCGTATAAAGGGAAGAGTTTGATGCCACTGGACTACAAGGATCTTGAAGTTGGAGATTCAATATTTTGGGAATAAGAAGTGGATATTTTCCCATGTAATAAAAATATAAGAGCAAATTGCCATTTTGGTCCACTGACTATAGGGGTCCTATTAATTCTAGTCCACGACTTTCAAAACTATTAATTGCATACCATGACTTTTCAATTTGTATCAATTTTGATCACTCCGGCAAATTTTCCGGTCAAATGTCGCCGGAATGTCTTAATTACTCAGTTAAGGCTTAATGTTAGGGGCAAAATTGTATTTTCCAGTCCAATTTCGCCGGCCAAATTGTCGCAGTCGCATAATTGTATTTTCCGGTCCAATTTCGCCGGCCAAAATTGTATTTTCCAGTCCAATTTCAAGTTCACGACTTTCGACTTTGTTGACTTCACTTCGTCTCTATATTACTCTCTGTTACTTCATTCATCTTCTCTGTTCTATTTGCTACTATTATTCCTTTCCATTAAACAGTACGTTTCGTCTTCACGAGCTTAAGATCGATCGCTATTTTTTTTCTTTTGCAAATATTTTTTGTCTATTTTAATGTTTGATTGGAATGGATTTAATTGTATGGTTGTTTTGGCATGGATCTGATGTGGTTGTGGGATCAGATTATTAATGATCTTGAGACTAGGAGATCTAGCAGGGCTTTTAGATTTGTGATGTTCAGGGACGAGGGATGCGATAGAGGGGATGAACGGCTAGAGCCTAGACGGCCGTAGTATCACCGTCAACGACGCTTAGTCGCAGGGGAGCGGCGGCGGAGGTGGATTCCGCGGTGGAAGACGTGAAAGAGGTGGCAGCGGTTACGGCCGTCGCGAGGGTGGCTACGGCGATGGGCGTGGATATGGTGGCGGAGGCGGCGATCGCTATGGCGGAGGCGGTTACGACGGCGATGATCACTGAACCAGGTTTGGGATAGGGGGTTTGGGTTAGGTTATTTTGGATATTGGAAAGTACATTTTTGCCCCTTAAATTAAGTCAGATAAGAGGGATTAAGAGAATCCGGCGACATTTGGCCGAAAATTTCGCCGGAGTGACCAAAATTGATACAAATTGAAAAGTCATAGTATGCAATTAACAGTTTTGAAAGTCGTGGACTAGAATTAATAGGACCCTTATAGTCAGTGGACCAAAATGGCAATTTGCTCAAAATATAATGGATCACATGCCTCCGCATCTTTCGCCTTTCTTCTTCCTCCACCGTTTTTCAGCCGCACAGCCCACACTCCAGAATCGGTTAACACTAAAAATATAGCATTCACATCTCGTACTTCATCCGTTCACGTCTGCACTCTAGCGAATTTTAAGCCCTTCACCTACAAAATTTCAGAGTCAGTTACCACTTTATACGATCTCACCAGTAACATTTCAATATCTACATGGTTTAAACTCAGAATGTAGATCTGGAATGTTTGATTTGCTGATTAGCTTTGTACCTTATGGATCCGTATTGCATGAGTAGGGATCATCTTTTTGTTCACTTCAAATTTTTAATTCGTTTATTATATGTTTTGCTAACTATGATTTGTATTTTTTTAATAGTTCGGAATCTTCGATTCATGGCTAACTCACGGGTCTTGTACACACAGCAAAACAATCTCTTCGGCGTGGCTCTAAAACTAATCGGTGAGTTTCAATTTAAGCATTATTATTATTTTTCTGAAAATTTGTAATAGAGTTAACAAATCGAACATTGTTAAGAGATGTAGAGGGTTGGTGCTCGTTTGTTAAGCGTTCCATTAGCAAACACGTTTGTTCACGAACACTAAATAAATAAACAAACACATGTCTATGTTTATAATAATTTATTCATGAACAAAAAATAGCTTATGTTCACTATCAATAACCAAATAAACAACGGCAATAACCAAAATAATGTTTTTTTTATTCTTGATCTCTTTGCTCTCCTTGATCATTATATTTTTCACATTCTCACTGTTGTGTTGACCTATTGATGGATTACCCATTTACCTGTCCAACACCTGGTGTTCTTGAGATATCTGTAATATGGAGCTTTGGAGAGCTTGCCACTGTGATTCTTTATGGGAGTTTATTTAGAATAGTGACAGAATGCATTCAAACACTTGGTAATAGAAACTGCAAGATGCCATCTTTTTTTGCTTGACAAGTGTGCATTGTTGTCATCAACCTGCCACTAAAAGCCTAACTGAGGTTATCATTATTATAAATTTTTGGAATGATGGGTCATCAAATAGGCCATCAAACTACACACCAAACTGTAAATAGGGCATTCAGCTCAAAACATAGACAATAAACATACAATGTTAATTGAATTCAACATAGTTAACACACTTTTATATATATAAAAGAAAGAGTAGAGTCAATTTAGATGTCAACTTACGGTGATATTACAAATATAACTTTGAATAAATAAAAACACTAATTGGCGTAAACAGAGGTTAAAACACACGAACAATACCAACTACAATACCAACTATCATGGCAAAGACAGCGCCAATACCAATAATGGTTGTCCATGGGTTGTTTATGAACTCTTGTATCAACTTTCCTGTCCATATATTTGGTGGCGAGTCACAATGCAGCCTCGCCTTCTTGATCACTCCAGACAAGGTGGATAAGGTGGAGAGGCTTGAAGTATTGTCTTTCACAATCAGTTGGGAGAACAATTGTACCAAGTCTGTGTTCTGGATGTTGGCAATAATTCCCCTTCCACAAAGCAAATTTGCATCTTCTGGTGTTTTAATGAGATGGCTCATGATCAACACAAAATCTGTGAAATACTTGGATGCAAAATCAGATTGTTCCTCATAGGATATCAAGTTTCTCAAGAATGTCTCTGTGAAGTCATCAATCCTAAAGCACCGAATTTTCATTGTACACCAATTGATATCCATGTCAAATAGACTGTGTAACTCGCCAGTATTATTGAAGCGAATCCCATATTTTTCAAGCCCTGTGGCTGTATGGATTTGTCCTGTACAACCTTCATCACTTCTGGTAGGTACACTTCTGGTAGGTACGCAAAGACTATGTACCACTTCAAGTAAATGTTTAGGCAATTTTTCAGGTGTATATTTGCAGGGAAGTAGAGGCTGTGTTAACTTTCGCACTTGACTCTCATAGCAGTTCTTCACCAACTCAATAAGCTCCATTAGCAATTCAGCATCATCACCTTTATCCTGCTTCAATTTGTGGAGTTCAAACAGGACAAAAAAGGGGATTTGGTTCTCAAACAATAGCATGTCCTTCAAGGTTTGAACTATGTTCCTTTCCTTTTCCATGAAGGTTTGAGCTGCCTCCCCATTATCGCCGGATTTCTCATCTGACACCACAGTATAAAATATAATAGTTAACAATGAAACCATCATATGATTAACATTGAATGCTGGTAATTTAGATTGATACCTTTCACTGACTTCAAAAACTGAAGTATGAAGCAACCATCTCTCATAAGCATCTCCACAAGTCTTTTATTACTTATGTTCTTGGTGCTACCAGCATAGCAAGAGCGTGCCTTGGCCACTAAGCTTGTCAATTTCACCTGACACCGTTCCTCAAGCCCTTCTGTATTTCCAAAAAAGCCTTCTTGAAAATATCTTTTGATAGTGTTTTCTGAGCCAGGCTCTTGTATACGGTAATAAGGCCCTATGGATATCAGCGTTGGTTTGTAAGCACTGGGGTTGGTTATAGACAGTGCTTCAGGTACCCTTGAAATGTACTTCCCTATATTGTGGGTTTGGTTTTCTTCTGGTACTTCTTGCTGTAGGGAGATGGAAACTAGTTAGTCAAGAAAAGTTTTAAACCATAATATATACTCTCTTCATCTCATTTTATGTCGAGTTCAATTAACAATGTAAAATTTTTATTTCAAAAGTACATTAAAAAGTTACTGTCAAAAAGTTGACTAAACATCCGATAGAAATTTAATTTAAATTTTCTTCTGAAAAGTGTTAAGACATTTAAGTTGCTATAGTATTAAATTCAAAATATGATGTATTTTGACTATATTTTACTAGAGATGAAAAGTGAAAACAGCTCTATAAAGTAAATACAATTATACAAATATGTATTTTATTTTTAACATTATTATATTTGACACAATACATAACTTCTTAAAATAAAAACATAATAAATAGCCCAAATTTACAATGTAATTGCTTAAATTTTCCCATATTAATAAAGACATTCATGGATTGGTCTCAATTCTAGCAGTTTGTAGGGCATATTACTAAATAGGGTATTTAGTTGTTGTTGTTGTTTTTTT